>BRZM01002087.1:10933-90974 GCA_033238685.1 Lates japonicus
ACAACACGGCTGTGAGGATATCGGCAGAGTGTTTAAACAACTCCTGCCTCAAGCACCTGGCATGCGTCAACACCAATGGAAGCTACCTGTGTCCCTGTAGTGCGGATTGCAGGGGCGATGACTTGTGTAGATGTTGATGAATCTGCGAGGACACTGAGAGTGGGGAGCTTTGCACCAATGGGACATGTAAATTCTGTAGGGTCTTATTACTGTAGATGCAACAAAGTTCTGGAGTAATGGGACAAAGTCATGGATGAATGAATTTGAACTCCTCATCATCAATACACTCATGTGTGTCTTGTCCTGATCCTTACCTTTGCCCCTGTAATGGGGTTTGGTGAATAGTGCAGTGTCAAGATGTGGATGAGTGTCAGGCCAGATGGCACCCCATGCTGGGCATCATTGTATATAACAAACACAGCCGGGGTCTTCTTCTGTCAGTGTTCCCCTGGGTACCAAACCCATTGACCAGGGCTGTGAGGATATTGACGAATGCAAGGATAACACCACCTGCCGCTTTGACCAGGTGTACCAGCACCTGGAGGGTACAACTGCTCTTGTCTAAGAGGACATCATGAGGAAAAACAAGCGTGTGTGACACCAATGAATCACGAGGTTCACGTGCCACCCTGGCCTGCTTTCCGTACCCGGCTCCTTTTCATGCCACTGCCCCTGGGCTTTGCTGGAAATAATAGTGCAAAAGATGTGGATGAGTCACGTGCCCTGACCAAACCATGCCACCCTCTCTTACTGTCCACAGCACACAAAATAATTGTGTGTGTGTAAAGCCTGGCTTTAATGAGAGTGCTCGGGCCATTAGTCGTAGACTTTGATAGGAATGCCAACAGGCTAATGGCGTTGTCACTCTAATGCCACCTGCTCCAACCATGTGGGAGGTTTCAAATGCTCATGCAGTCATGGCTGGAATGCCACAAGAAGAAAATGGTCATGGAAAGGAGGATCGTGGACTTTGATGAGTGTACCACTTGACATGCTTTGAACAAACATCCTGTACCAACCTGCAAGGGTCGTACCTGTTCCTGTCTAAAACAGGGCACACTGTGAAGAATGATGAGACAAAATGGTTGGCTATGTCTTGTTGATGTCTATGTTGATAATCACACAATGATGTCTGTGTTTACATGTGTGCCCACCTTTTTCTTTCACTGTGAACCTGGCATTCTTATAATATCACATCATTATTTATGAAAATTGTTTGAGTTTCATTAGCTAGAAAACATCATCAATTTAAGTAGGCTTCTCAGTTTTAATTTATTCTGTTTGAAATTAGAAGTAAAATGGCAAAATATTGTCCAGATATTGGTGAACAAATTTGATAAGGTTTTTCACAGTAGAAACAATTAGCAAGTACCATTTATATCTTACATAATGTACAGCTAGTGCTATTTGCAAATACAATTTGAAACTAAAACTACTACTTTTCTGCTTTGCATTAGCAAAGAAGATAACGGTATCTTAGCTTAATAGACAGGGCAACACCGCATTTAAAGATCAACAGCTTGTTGCTTATATACTGTGAATATTGGTTGAACTGATTATTACAGATGTCTCATTTTTTCAAATGGTTTGAAATGTTTATAATAAGTTACAGCTTAAATCAGCTTATATGCTGGAAGCAAGTGGTGTATTAGTTTGGATGACAATATGATGTAGTTATCCTTAGTTTTCCACTGACTAATTGTCTGTGTTTCCCAATGAAACCTGTTACCCCTTTGGGAAAAAGAGGTTGGTGATAAAGGCGTAAAGATGGACACAGAAGATGGAAATTCACCTTATATCCTTACCAATGGGTTTCCATTTTATGGGACGATTGTACGAAACTTAGGTTTATGTGAGTTTCTGAGCAAAATTCCCTACAACACAAAAAAATGTCAGAAATTTGCCATAGTGTATCTGCCAATTTAAAATTGAAAATATTTGGAATCTGGATTCAAATGCTGACATTTCATGAGTATTTAGAAATGCTTTAATAAAGAAATCCTGAATCTGCACAAAAATCTTCTGCTGGCCTCTCTGGCATGCTGTCCAACAGATTAATTCTTGACAGTGACAGAATCTGGCTGCCTTCAGGAGTGTCATTTTGGTGAGATAATAATAAACATAACATACTGTTATTGGGTCAGGTTTCCATTTGTTTTTGGACTGACAGACCCAGACACTGGCTGAAGAAAAGGTAATGTCAATTAAAATAAAGAAATGGGAAAGTGATAAAGAGGACGGTATAAGCAGGGAGGTAGGCAGGTGAGGGGGGAGCTGTGACATTTGCACATGACTCAGTCTACAATGTAGATAGCAGCATAGTTACCCATAGAATATATATGATCCTTGTGGGGCTTACATGCCTTTTCATGACTCAGGAAAAAAATAAATGTCACAACTTGATAAATATGGCGCGTGGTTTGAACTGTTACAAAACTGGCTTCTAAGTTCTGATTTTATAACAGAATATTGGTCAACCTTTTTAATATTTGTCTGGTATCCTCTCCCTTTCCTCCCAGTTTTCTGACAACGGCCTCGTCCAGTTCAGTCTGTCGCTAGAGAATAGGCAGTACACCGCCTGCTCCCTTCAGCCAGTGGTTTCCAGACAACATGAATGTGACTCTGTTGGCGGTGTTCTGGGATGATGCGACCTCACCAATGGCAATGGCGGCTGCTCTATCAGGTTAGATGGCAATAAGGGGTCAAGCCTCATGTTGGAGTGTGACTGGTGTTTGTTATGAAGTAAATCCAGGAGTCATGGAACAGCTTAGTCTGTATCTGATAGAGAGTTTTGCAATCTAAAACAGCTTCCATTCATATCTAAGGTTTAATAGCTTTATGCCTTGGGATCATATTACTTTCCTTTCAGGAATACCATAACCTGGGTATGTCGAATATCTACTCCCAGATAGTGTTTAATCGTACAGCAGATGAAGTTACAAAGTTTGAGGTGCAGAGAAAACAAGCCTGCTTTTACTCCTGCCTGGATCCTCAAGATCACCTGGGACCATGTTACGTATCCTACCAGAGGTCAACTCAGAGAGGTAAAAGATTATTTGGATCATGAAAACATTTTTAATACATGCACTGAACGGCAGTGAGGGGCGTGTCCTGTTGTCCGATCTTGATATTCTTGATTAGATTTTTCTTAAAATGTTTCTGAACCAAAGTTGCAGCCACAGTGACTCCATTGTTGCTTATGTACTTTTATTTTTCTTTGGTTTTCTCTCTCACACATAAACAGTAACTAATTTGTTGTATATGCACAGACCTGTATAGTATTGATGATGAACTGGAAGAAAAAACAAGTAAACATGGTGTAATTCACTTTTTCAGTCTATAGGATTTAAAACACAAGAATATTTCAAACATCATTTGAAACTCATCTGACTGAGACTTTCTAAACCAGTCTCGGTGAAAGGGTGATGGAGCAGGGTGTCGGCGTCTGCCATGTTTGTCTACTTTAAATTCTTCCGACTGTTATGTGCAATATGAGCCTTAAACAAATGGCTCAAAAGCAGGTATTCAGTCAGAAGTCACGACGCCCCTGCTGCTTTGTTTAACTTTAGTGCCATCTTGGGGCTGTTTTCTAAAGGGCTTGAATGCAGGTGTAGTGAGATCTGCTGCCTTACTTATTTTACTGTATATGCTTGCATTGACAATTTTACTGTGTTGAGGTCTTGTTGTTCCTCTACAGTGGGAATGAGCATTATCATGTAGTGTTGGGCAGGGATACTGATTGATTAAGCAGGGTAAATTACAACTTAATTATAAACACTTCTGGTTTGTTGTTCAGACGCTTGCTTTCAGTGTATCCTGACCACCAACGGAGAACGCTCTTTTGCCTCTGCGATATGGAGAGAGATGCTCTGGGGTCAGCCAGAGAGCAGCCTCACTGACGGCTGTCATTGGCTACACAGATGGAAAATCCTCCTTCAGGGAGATAACTGTCCCCCCAAACCTTTTTGGGCCTGGAGGCAGATACAGGCCCCAGCAGGTGAAAGACACCCTGGGACAGTTAGGTCAGCTGGTGTATGATTTTACAGGACCAGCGGGGTCAGACGTGGATCCCCGAATCAGGTGCCAGACATGGGCGCTGAAGGAGCCTGACCCTGCTGAGTGGACAAAGGAGCTATCTTCATGTCCCTGCACCCGCACCCAGGCTCTGGAGGACCTGTCATTCTTGCAGGATACTACTGATCTGGACTTAAGGGTGAAGACACTAAGAGGTCAGCGGTGGGGGGGTGCAGGGGGGCACATCTTCCAGTCAGTCCTGTCCAACAGACATGGTTCAGGGAAGAGCTGCGTGTATGAACCAGAAGGTCCCCTGCTGGCTGGGTACAACGAACGCTACTTCTCTGGACACAGCATACAGAAACACATCGGTAATACAAGTGAATTTGGGTTTTTGGCCAAATGCACCTCAAAAGCAGGACTTACAGCACAGTCACCATCGCCTAATGATCTCATATACATAGTATATTTGTCACTAGGAAACTTTTATAATCTAGTGTTGTTTTCAAGACAGCATTAGTTGAGTCAAAATCAAAATCTGCTCCACAGAAAGTCAGGAAAAAGTCATGTCCAAGACCAAAAAAGACATTAAACATTTACACACATTTTTTAAAAAGCTTCTTAAAGTACTTTGGAAAATATAAAGAGAACTTTGGAGCTTTGTATTGTAACCTTCAACTTTTTAGTGATTAATGGAGTTGGAGTTGATACAATTATTATGAGTTACTGTTACAATTACTGAGAGCTTGTAAAGTATTACTGCCTTGCTCAAGGACAAAGTGAAACACATGTGAAACACACATCTGCTTACAGGACAGTCTGTTCGCCCACGAATCCACACAGACTCAGCTACTTTCTTTTAAATATCAGAATTCTCTCTCCTCAGATAACGACCTCCTGCCGTTCCAGTGGTGTTGTATAGAGTCTCCTCTGTGTCACCTATACCTCAACAAGAGACCACTAGACCGTTGCCAAGGTTATAGCTGGGGCAGCCCCGATGGCTACACCCTGGCCAAGAAGGGGACACAAGGTGTAGGTGAGGGACTCTTCCTATTAAGCACAAAGCAAGTTAAAACCAACAGAAGAGCATGTATGGTACAGTGATCAGTGTGAATGTTAATTGTTTTTAAGAAATCCTGCTCATGATACTCAGCAGTCTGCCCACTCCTAGAATGTATCTGTATCTTATACAAAGAAGTCTGGTATGATGAATTTAAATTATCTCCCAGAAAACCTCTCTTTGCCATGTTTTCCCTGCAGCGATGGTGTTTGGCAGCCTCCATTTCATCACCTTCGATGGTACAGAGTACTCCTTCAGGGCCCTGGGAGAGTTTGTGATATTGCGTCTCTCCTCGGCAACCGGCTCTAATATCTTCACCCTGCAAGGACAGACTGACAAGCTGCACATAGACACAAAGAGGATCATTGAGGTCCCAGTGGTGGTGCGCATGGCTGCCTTCCACCAGGGCATTGGCAAGGTCAGGATGTTTGTGTGTCAGGAAGGAAGACACTGGAATATGTGTGTATTTAGAAAGCGAGAGAGAGAGAGAGTTTGTGTGTATTGAAGGAATAGTAAAATTTTGGAAAATAAGCTTATTTACTGTCAGACAGTATGTCCAGCTGTTAAAACAGGCTCAGTTCCAGCTGCATATCTAGTTGTTTAAGCAAGATGAAATAAACATTAGATAATATTCAGTCAATTTAACTTGTTTCTAATTTTCATGTATCACTCTCAGATTGAATGGAGGTGTGCAAAGAAAGGAGATGGACTCCAGGTTTTTGTGGATAACGTTGAGGTCCCAGTCACAGTTGGTAATGATAACCTCACACATCTGATACATAATTAAAAGCTGTTCTGTTTTGCTTTAGTTTTTTGTATGAGATACCATAGTGTAGGAGCACATAAAAAAAGACAGAATTATGCAATTACAATCCAGTATAGGGTTATATAACAGGTAATATATCAGTTAATTTTAGCCTATCATCCAAGCACACCAACACAGATATCTATTTAAGACCTAAAAGCTGTTGTCTTAATCATGACAGTTACGTCATAACTGTCTTTTCAGGTGTTGTGCACAAGGGAGAGAAGGACTTTGCTGTGCGCTGTATGTCATTGAATCGCTGTGCAGCGGTGTATGCCAGTGGTCTCCATGTGGTGGTGTGGCGGGTTGGAGGCCACAGTCAGCTGGCGGCCATGGTGGAGGTTCCTCAGACCTTCTACAACCGCACTGTGGGTCTCATGGGTCTCTGGAGCGCCAACCGCTCAGACGACTTCCTCATGTCTGACGGAAGGCTCCTCCCCTCAGCAGACCTCAACCCCCCCCAAGAGGAGAGACTGCATTACTTCGGCCTGTCCTGTGAGTGGACCATAGATGCATGCACTTACACTGTTTACTTGTGCTTAGAGAGAAAAGTTGAAATCATTTTGAGAAATAAAAGTGAGCCCTCCTGCCTACCTAAATCTTAATACCTGGACCTTTTTGTTGTTGACTCCTGCCATCCAGCCCACTCAGGTGCTGTCATCTACAGCAGAATCACTTGCTTGGCTGCTTCTGACAGTAAGACCATATCAGGCCTGTAGAGATCAGAGAAGTTGAACTTCTTTCTTGCTTAGTTTTAGCTGCCATACTGAAACAGCAGTTAGTTGTAGCTGGTGTCCTCTCTCAGCTTCAAAGCTGCTCTAATCAATATTTTTCCATTCTCAGTGAGTCAAGTTGATATGCGTAATGTGACAGGAGTCGCTTGTCATGACAGTTCAACAGAGAATTATCACCCAACTCTGCAGTTCCCACGGCTCTATGGAGAGTTTTAACATCTTTCAGCCACCAATTTTACTCTTTTGGTTCACTCTCACCACTCGGATAAACCTACTGCTCACACAAAAGACACACAAAGTTAGCAGCTGTAGTTGGTGAACATAAGGAGGCATTTAGCAGCCAAAGAGCCACATGCTTACCTCAGCAGTTAGTGGAGACCAGAAGAGAGAAGAGTGAATATTGGACTGACATTCTTCAGGTCACTTGAAATAACAACAAGTGAATGCTAATGTTTTCTTCTGGATATGTAATGCAGCTTTAAATATGTGTATCAATACATCTATTTATCAGCACAGAGACTGCCTGGAATATTACATTAGTACAGGTTTCTCACAAAATACTTGAAAATGCCAACTGAAAATGACATCTCCGGTTTGGTTTCCCATAGCAGTTCAGTTCATTGCTGTGTGACAGACAATGTCTAGACAATTTTATGAGAAGTTTTTCACATCCACACCTGTCCCTACTCACACCTGTCCTTATTTCTGGTCCCGTGTGTGTGTGTTTCTAGGGGCAGTCCCAGTCCCAGAGAGCCTGTTGTTCTCTCCGCCTCCACTGGTTCCACTGGTGCATGTCTCCTCTGAGTACCTGCTAGGGAGCGTCAGTCCTGCCGAGGTGGAGGAGCTAAGGAGAACCTGTAAAGGCAGCATGGAGTGCGTCTATGATGCCCTAGCATCTGGCAGCACTGACCTGGGCCTACGGACTATGGGTGCCAAGAAACAATACCAAAATCTGGCTCTTATCTATGGTAAGCTGTCTGCACTATTTTGGGAATTCATTTGTATTTTCATCTTTGACCTGCACTAATTTGATGTGTTCTGTCTGTGGTCTGGCAGGAAACATGCCTCCTATAGTGACAGAGCCCGCTGTCATCCGCGTTAAGGTCAACTCTACTGTCAACATTCAGATCATTGCTCAGGACCCTAACGGAGACCCCATCCACTACTCACTGCTCTACCCCAGGCCCCCACGGTCTTCTATTGGCAGTGGTGAGACACGCACACACGCACAAAAAAAAGGCACTTTTCCCTCAAGACTTCATACCAAGGAGAGCCCCCTCTCCCTTCATTCCATCGCTGTTACAGATGACGTTACTGTTGACATTTGTTAGTGGGATGGTGAGCCCACTGCTGTAGCCAGCAGTGCAGTCTTTGGCAGATGGGACATTTCAGAGCTGAGTCAGTGGATGGGTCACGCAGAGAGAGACACGCACAGGCATTCAGAATACACACAAATCGGACAAAATATAAACATTGTTGTTTTTCATACAAAAATGTTCTTGTAAATATTTAATTTTAAAGCTTTTTTCCTTAAATTTGACATTATAAGGCACCTTAGATATCCCATGACATTCCCTTGGCAGTATTATATAAAGTTTATGAATGAATCTCTGTCTGTGCAGTCTTTATAGTATTGCTATATGACTCTTCTGCTTTCTGCTCCAGGTGATGGCTACCTGAAATGGACTCCCCTCAGCACCCAGCCTGTCCAGTTGATCATCAAGGTCAGTGACGAGCTCACCAGCTCCCTGTTCACTCCCCTCCTGCGCGTCTGCAACTGCCTCAATGGAGGAACCTGCCAGTACGACAGCATCGCCGAGAACCACCAGCAGGGAAAGTTCCAGGTGCGTTTTTGAATTTAGTTGATGCTTGTTACCTAATGCAGTTCATACACGCTATCACACACAGTATTCATCACCTGACATTCATTAATGGCAAACCTGCCTGTTTGTGAGCAGATCTAATGCAGGCAAAAGCTAGTTTGTGTTATTCATTTATACTAACTTATCTGGAACTATTCAAGTGGTAGCCCTGATTCTGGTTACATTCCTTAGATATGAACACAATAAATGTTTCTCTGACTGTCTCATGGCTCTAAGGATGGTAATGTCACTCCACCATTTTGGTGCAGACTGAAATATCTCAGCATCTACTACTGTATTTGATGGATTGTGACAGTCATAGTTCACAGACGATCAATTCTAGTAACTTTGGTGATCCATTTCATTGAGCACCAGCATGAGCTGTATGCTGTGTTTAGTCCTATTTAGCAAATGTTAGCATGCAAACTAAGACAAAGAACAAAAGAATTAGTGGTAGAAATAGGGAGTTATAATTCCCTATAATTAAACAAAACAAATGCTAATCTAAATAAGATAAATCATAATCATGGACCCAGGCCTGTAATTTAATTTAATTTTGAATGCCATATCAACTATTGAAGGCTTCCCATTGAAGTTAAATGTGGTTTAGGGAAGAGGGAGGATGTAAACGTTTTATACTCTCACAGAGTATAGAATAAGTTGAGAATAAGACTGTTGAAAATACATTCTTGTTGGTGAATTCAAGTGCTTGTGGGAAAAACTATTTGTAAGTCTATTTATAAGTCTATTTGAATGCAATATCTCTGGATGTTTACAGTATGTCTGTGTCTGTTCATTCTTTTTCCCCTCACAGGTAGTGGGGTGCTTGTGCCCAAAGGGGTTAAGTGGGAAGTTCTGTGGGAACACTTCAGACGTATGTCGAGGCAAGCCCTGTTTCCGTGGGGTGAAGTGCCAGTCAAAGACGGAGCCCAACCAGTTCACCTGTGGAGAGTGTCCTGATAATACTGTCTCTAATGGAAAACAAGGATACAAGTGCTTTGAGCATGGTTTGTGGCACAATATATATATATATATATATATGTGTGTATATATATATATATGTATGTATGTGTGTGTGTATATATATATATATATATATATATATATATATATATATATATATATTGTGCAGTCACTTTAGCAGATTTTGGGGGAAAAAAACTCAACCCCATATTCATGCTTGTTTGTCTGTTTACCTTCTCAGACATGTGCATCCCTCCTTATCCCTTTCCCTGCCACAAAGATGCTGAATGCCGCAGCACAAAGCAAAACTACACCTGCACATGTAAGCCTGGCTTTACTGGGAATGGACACAACTGCACAGGTACTGCATACCCAACACTTCAGTTTGAATTGTAACACATTTATTTACAACAACGTATCTGCAAATCTGTCTTTGTCTGTATTGCAGATATAGATGAGTGCGCAGAGCTATCAACCTGCCCAAATGCTAAATTTGAGTGTAAGAACAAACCTGGCTCTGTTGACTGTGTCTGCAGATACAAGGACACCAAGGACACTGATGGATGTGGTAAGTGCACAGTCATTCAGCCAGCAGCAGACTGTATTAGTTATACTCACAGATAATAAAAGTCCAAATGACAATGTAAATATCCTCCAATAATATTTTTTTCTACATATTTACTCTGCAATAAAGATGAACTTTAGAACTCAAAAGAAACAGTGCCATCTAGAGTCCCTATAGGGCTAACATGTACTGGACTGTATGTGCCAAACATGATATTATAGTATACCTTCATGCAGTACATGCACATAATACACATCTGGTGAATCCTGAATCCACATATTGCATATTTCTTTATAGTTTGATATCCTTGTTATAATCTTTGACAGCTCTACAAAATATTTTTTATAGATTTTTTTTTTTTTTTTTTTTTTTGTAGTTTCAGTGTGATATTTTAAAAACCCTCACATAGTCCCCACATTCTTGGTTATGCTTATTCTCAGCACTTCAGTCATTCATGTCATGTGGGATGGAGGTAAATGATACAAAAGCTTCCCATGTTTACAGACACTCATATCATTAGACAGCTCAGGACAGTTGCATGATTGTAGAGTTTGTCATGTGAGGGTTAAAAAATATTGTGCACTGTCAATATGGCGCTTATTCATGAAATTTGCAATTAATTACCTTAAAAGAGGTGTTGTGGTTTGGTTTTCAGGCACTTTTTAATTATTGATATGAACAGTATTTACCCATATTACTATATTCTGGTTATTAACAGAATAACCATAATTTGCTTAGTCCTGATCCAGTAGATTACCAAACTAAAACTAAATGAATTAAAATATGTTTATGAAAACCCTACAGCTGTGTACATATCCAGTGTGTCACCAGTGTATGTGATTCAGGTCTGACTGATGTGTTTCTCTGCAGGTGACTCTGCCAACCCTCCAGGTAAGAGCTCCCATATGCTTCATTCTGTAGTTTCAGGGCTTTATCATGGCTCGGCCCTGCCCCTGGTGTTACCATGGTAAACATGCCTATATATGGTAAGAAGCGGTCATCACACAGCTGTTGCTGCTGTTTTGTTTCTGCAGGGGGGAATGTGTTCAATGTCACTGTGAACTGGAAGAAGAACAGACCTGATGGACTCAAACAGGTGTGTGTGTGTGTGTGTGTGTGTGGGTATGCCAGTGGTGTCTGGTAACACATTCATTAGTAACATGTAACACTAATAACACAATTTAACACATTTCTACACTGCAAAACAATAATCTCATTCTGCTTGTTTCTCAGCTGGAGAACATATTGATGATGGGTTTCAGTGAACAAATTCCTACAACGCTTGCAAGAAGAATCAAGGACAGGGCCCAAACCAGGTTTCGGCGAATATCGTGGTCAACGTGTCCAGTGACACACCCCACTGTGGTATCAGAGACCATATGGCCAGAGTCAGTAAACTACGACATCGCTGCCATTGAAGTGATGTGATACTTTTAGTGATTTTCATTGCATTTATTTATTTGTTTTATATTTCAATTTATAAGACTTAGCAAGTCTAGCGAATACCCATTTAAACAATTTAACACTTTTTCATCTAAATTTTGTTGTTTGGCAAGATGCTTACTACAGAATAAAATCAGTCCCTATAGTTTATGACTTGTTAAACTCATTTAAAGCTGCCGCAGATAACCTAAGTCTGACATTTTGTCATTTGGTTATGACATTTATAACACCACTAAAAAATGCATTTTGACAAATGTCCTCACTTGGTAATAATTATCATTATCATAATAACTGCAAATGGAAATACAGTAATGAAGTATATCTAGTTTATGTAAAAAGTATAGTAAAACTATTACCTCATGTATTGGCAAGTAGTAACATAACATTTTAACTCAAATATAATAAATGTGGCTATAGTATAAGACTGCCTCTGTGTGTCCCCAACAATTTCAGATCTGGATGAGTGTAAGGCTAAGGAGGTGTGTGCCCATCCAGCCTCTGTGCCAACACTTATGGGAGGCCACAGGTGTGTTTGTAATGGCACTGATATGATGAAACCCAGTCCTGTGTCTTAGGTGAGATCTGCGCCATTTTGCACCCATCCCGCTGGTAGCTTACAGTTAATAAAGTGTCAAAATCGAGTACTTGCCGAGCAAAACATTTAGAAATTACCACTGAAACAAATGCCTTCTAAACATGTCTTTAATAGTGCTGTAGGCATTTTGCAGGTCATGACAAACCATTTTAAAATGGTTATATGGTGTTACTACTTACCTGTGACACCTAACATTTGCCTGCATCCTCTTCCTCTCTTTGTAAAACAATGTGGACTTGATTTGACAGAGTCACGTAGCTCTTCATAACTTAACATTGACTGACCCATTCCAGAGAGAGGCAAGGTGAATGACATGGAGCTGACCTTGTTCTGGGGTTGGTTCTGGCATCGCATCCCTCTGCTCCTGCTGCTTCTCCTGGCTGCACTGGCCTGCTTCTGCTGCTGCAAGAAGACTGCTACTGAGAGTAAGCAATATGAGTGACACACTAGGGCTAAATGGAAACCCTGTGGTTCCAGCTTCCAGTGAGTCGGATTGGTGTATCAACATGGCTTTTGTTAAGGCTTTGGCATTGACCCATCTGCCATGTTTTCGCCTCACTAGTGGTAAAGAATAAGATCACAAGTATAATTTCCCTCAATTTTTATCCATACACCAACTGTCATCACATATCAAACATTTTTTCTGGTGTGTATTGAACATTACAGTCTCACATCAACCATAGCACTGCGTCACATAAATATAATGGCTAGACCATCATTGGGCACTCAAACACTAATGAATTAATCTGAAACTGTGTTTTTAGGTGGGTCAGCAGCTCCTCGGCAGGTGAGGTAGGGGTCTATTGCAGGTCACAAAATATATTAAGCGCAGAGAATGACCAGATACCACACGCACACACACACACTCACCTACTA
Source organism: Lates japonicus (assembly GCA_033238685.1). Taxonomy (NCBI): domain Eukaryota; kingdom Metazoa; phylum Chordata; class Actinopteri; family Centropomidae; genus Lates; species Lates japonicus. The sequence goes on from BRZM01002087.1 coordinate 23,851, forward strand.
TTACAGACACACACACAAACTAACCCTAACCTTAAACCAGCCATATTCAAATGTGTGGGGTACAACATTTTGGTCCCTAATAAAGCTGTCAGATCCTGCATAGTGGGCTCCTAAATTTTCAGACCCCAAGAATATAGAAACAAGCCTCCCCACACACACACACACACACGCACGCACACTGCTCTTCAAGGTACAGTAACAACAGGGTTCGCCCAGAGATGAGTCCTTTACAGCAACTCAGAGGCTTTAAATCCTGTCCTCTGTAACAACAGTCTCCTTGTATTTAACTTCTCAGTTGGAGGACGGCCTGCCCACCTTCTTTACTTCATATTAAACAAAACACTTCCTACTAACAGCTTTGGTCCTAGTTACAAAACCGCACTTACACACTGAGGAATGTTTGTAGATAGAATATACAGTAAAACTAAGGTGATAATGAGGGGAAATACATCCACAGATTAGAGGTGCTTTGGTTTCGTTCACACAGAAAATGACTCAAAACAGCATCATCAAATCATCCAAAGGGAAGAGTTTGGTGACTTTGGTGAATATGCTTATTTGCTTATGCAGAGAATTAGCCTGCGCATACAACTGTCATATCTGTATGAAAATATGGCTTTTAAGCCAGTTAGCTTAGGGTTGGCAGTTTAAGGGGAGAAGGGGAAAACAGCTTAGCCTGGCTTTCATTCCAAACGTAGAATAATATCTGCTTCCTGCACTTTTGTATATTTTTGTTACAAAAAGTTAAAAAATGATAACATTGTGGCTTTTACATGGAAGGCCAAACTATATGTTAGATGGGATTAAAACAAGCAAAATATAATGTGGTAATTAGTGAGCTTTAGATGAGCTTGAAGGTGGATTTTGTTATCTCAAGAGTTTAGATCTAGTTGTTTTCAGTCTTAGTCTTTATTCTAAGCAAATTAAGGAGCCTATATTCATACAGCATTCCATTTATCTCAAGTCGGGGACGTCAGAGCAGAAGTTTTTTATTTCATGTGGGAAGTGTTTTAAGAAATAGGTTAGTCATTGCTAGCTATTTTTAGTAATACCACTTAATGACAACGACAGGCTGTATTTTATACACATGCCAAGTATGTGACTGATTTAATGAGATAAGACATGCAGATAAATAGTATATTACTAAGAAGCTTACTACTGTTGATGCAGCCATCTTGACGAGTCAGGGGTTGGTGAGGTCATGACCATAGGATTTTAACTGGGTTTGAATGTAACGCGTTGAATGGACGCCCAATTTCTAAAGTACATCTCATGTCCAGATGTATATGGGTGTGGAATGGCAGTGTGTCTGTTCAATACTTGTGCATCATAATGTGCATGTCCTTGCCCCATTTGTGTACAGATGTATGGCATCTGGGCCAGGGGGTGTTAGTGGGGCTAGGAGACACATAATCCCCTGATGATCACTTGCTTTTTCTGCTATCAGTAAACTAGACCCCAGGATACAGCAAATTATTGTGATCTGTGCTGCATTGTGATTATATGTTAGATTAGAGCTAGAAGAAACCAGGAAGAGGTTAGTGTTGTCTTGAAGCAAGATTACATGGTATGATATAATAATATTTAATGTTCCTGTTTAACCACCATGTAACTATGGTTTTGTTGTAGCTTGCATTAATAAGATATTATAAAACTGAAGTATTATATATTATATATATATATATATATACATATATATAGAGAGAGAGAGAGAGAGAGAGAGAGAGAGAATATAGAATTTTGACATTTTGAACTAAGCTTAAAACACAACATGTCAGAACATTAACTGTAATGAGGTTTGTAAGCAGTCAGTAGGGCAAGTTTGGCAACAATTGTGTTTTTTCCTTGGTCTTAAGTCACAGAATGATTCATGGCACACCAGGCCGTACACATTCTCTCCTTTGTTATCAGAGAGGATATGGCATATGCACAGAGAACAAACCATAATGATGAACAATCCAAAAACATCTGAACCGCAAATCAGGTTACGCCGGTCCAGAGAAGCATTCAGGATGTATGTCTCACGCTTAATCAGCTTTAGTCCCAGATTTCAACATCTTCAACACCTGGAATATCTAGGCTGAATCTGCATGAATATTCGCGAGTCATTGAGTATTCCACAACAATCTGCTGCCCATCCAAATATTTCCATAAATTGGTTTGAAATCATTGTCTGCTGTATGGATGAATTATGACAGTACTTATCAGTTTCAGATCTGTTTGAACAAGGTACAAAATATACAGAAATTTAACCCTGGTAATGATAGCTATTACAACCATTCTAGCACATAATGACCCATTTGGTCTCAGCTATGGACATCATCTCATCTACCACACTCTACAGCATCTTGAAAGGCACTGCAGGAACCCTGCTCACTTGCTTTCTGATTGGCTTATGTGGCTTCCTTCCAGCCTCCCAGACTTGTTGCCAGATCACATCCAGAGCAGTACAACCCCTCCTCGCCTTCAACTACCTGGACCCTGCCCCTGTACCATATGACCCACTGCAGCCCTCGGATCATAGACAACATCACACCCAGGAGGCACCTACCAGATAGCACATACTAAGACCACATAAATATACATGCATCTGTGCAAATCACACACACACACTAAAAAGACGCTTAAAACTTGCACGTGAAAATGCATGCAGCTTACAAACAATGCAAGCACTTTTAGACACTAAATACAAGTATAATGACAAGATGAATGACTTATTTACATTGTAACAAACAAGTACTGTTTGAGGACTTTGTAGTCAATTATTTCCAATCATCTGTGCTGAGCAATGGACCCAAGTAGCCGTGAGCTGGAAGTTTTTCGCTTCGACAACAGTTTCATAGTCAGAGTCTGACCCAGCAGAATCACAACTTTTGGCTGGAGACGTTGATGGCAAAAGTAAACCACTGCAGTGGTCTTTAAGCTTCCAGCTGATATTAGCCAACAGCAGCATCCCTTGATAGCAATGATTGGCATTTGCCAGAATACCTGGCATCAAGCCCCCGCCTCTGTTCATAAATTATATTCAGTATCGAGTTTGTTATTGCCCTCGGTCCAAATGTACAGTAATATTTGGAAAATCTGCTCATAAATCTCACCATAATATCATTGATTCATTTTATGCAGTTGTGTTATTATTTTGCAAACATTTAAACCAAGTTGTTGTTTCAAAAGCATTTATCTCTACCTTGAATTATACAACAACAGTTGTTCTTGCTGGATTGTCTCCTGTTACTTTTTAACACTGGGTAGAGTAATTCACTGTTTCAACTGGCAGCTGTCTTTGTAAAGCTGGATTGTCACGTGTTAAAACTATGTGTAAATATAATGTAAATCATTAAAAGTGTCACATTATGAATGTTTATAACATTATTCATCACTACTGTGGTCATTTAAAGAGCAAATGACTTCTTTTGTTATTAAAACAACTTTGTTGTCACTAATGATGGAACAGAATGGCCATGTACAAAGATACAGTTCACAACATAAAGGTCCAGATTTAAGTCTATATTGCAAAGCGTCCTTGGAGTGAGACAGTTAATCCTTAGACAACTCTAGAGATTTTCTACCCTGACCTGTGACCTCCCCATTCAGGAGGAAATGAATATCACATTGTCATCTTCCTGCAAGCCGATCCATGTCAAGCTGTAGCTGATAGTTGATAGTTTGTGTGAGGACTCAGTGTCTTTAAAAGGTATTCATGCTCAAATAATGATGTCATTTCCCCCAAATGTTGGCTCCTGGCAGGGTGGAAAAGCACTTCACACCTGAAATGAAGGATGTTGGAATAAAAGACACCTCTACTTCTACTTACCGTATTAAAATCAGTGCAGTATTGACTGCCGCAAGTAGTTACTTCAGAAAGTCAAATAAACTACATCAAAGTAGAGGAGAATGATACTGGACCTCCAAAAAGATGTAGAATCTGTCAACTTAATTAGTGATGGAAGAAATACTAAAATCATTTACTTAAGTAATACCATAGTGTAAAAATAATCTATTGCAAACAACATATACGTGAAAATATATGAGCAAAATGTACTTGGAAGTATTGATGATAAATTATATGATTGCATTTTGCCATTGATGTTGCTATTACGTAAGCAGGATTTCCATGTTAGGTTGGTTAAGATATGGCTGATACTTTCATAAATACCAGGATACCAAGCAGGAAAGTTGATAACTGCCTGATTCCCCCAGACCAATGGAATTTCCTTGCACGGCCACAAGTCCACAGTTTATTGGTTGTGTGTAATCACGAACTGCAAGTTTGTTATAAATAAAATATTTTCCTAAAAGAATTGCACACCAAATTTCTAACACGCATCTGTGGCCTTGTCTTGCAGAGGCCCATGTGTCAAATCTTGATGTGTAAAGTAACTAGTGAACTAGTAAATACTGTACCAAGCACAACATGTAAAAAGTACAACATTTTCAGTAGTGGATAGTTATCTAGATCATTTACTTGAATAAAAGAAGCAAATATAAATGTACATAAAACACTCTGTTTCAAATTTCAAATTATCTTCAGTAAAGTACAGAAGTATTAGTAAACTGTTCTTTCAGTACCAAAAGTACTAGTCTGCAGAATGGGCCCTTCAGAGAATATTATAATTGTGTGTGGATGTTATCATTGGTGCATAAACATGTAGCATTTTAATTGTGGCTACATCAGGTGGGGCATATTCTTTAACTACTGTATATGGAAGTCATATAGATGGTTCGTGTATAGTACTGACTGGAACATAGTTATTTTCCACCACTGAATCGGTTTTATTTTTATTTGACCTGCACCTATCCTCTGCCACTCAGATGTCCCAGCTGAGTCTTCCACACAAGCAGATCAATCACATTTGTTTATGAGTTGGGTTTAAGCAGAAACGCAGTACTTTCACAGCCACACACACACACACACACACACAAAGTCACACAGATTCAGACAGGACGACTAGACACCTGCCCAGCCTTCATCAGCGGCCACTGTGGAGCCTGCCTCTGCAGAATGAGATCATCTGAGGAGGGCGTGATGGCAGCCTCCAGGTCCCCGCGCGATTGGCATACAGCCAGGGTCAAGGACAGGTTTCAGAACACTCTGCCCGTGTCATTTCCTATTGTGGTTACACACCAGCACACTCATGCAGGCTGCTACCCTGCATAACCGCTGCAGTGCTTCTGATTCTCCGGTTTCAGTTTCTACAAGATTGGATTGAGTGAGTAAAGGAGATTATACTCTACAACACTACATACTGGATTTATAGTGGAAACTTCTGGAAAGAATAAAAAAAATCCATAGCAAGTAGAGCTCCTGACACCTGTATTACAAAGGTACAGCTAACAGTGAACAGTGCAGCTCAGAAAACAGCCAGTAAGGATGAAATCACCTTGGCGAGAGAGCTTTGTAGTGCCACACTTGGAAGGTTCCTAGTAGCACTGTTTCAAAGGTTGAAGGCTGCAGTGTTTGAACTCCAGCTCCACACTGACTGCAGCAGAGACAACCTGGAGGCAAGCCAGTGAGGGAAAGAGAGGGAGAGGGACAGAGTTAGACAGAGTCAGGAGAAAGAGAGACAGAGAGAGGACAGCAGGGAAATGAAAAGTGAGGAGGAAGATCAACAGCAGGATTCTATTTGACAGCCAGTAAGGGTTTTGTCCTCAGATCCTCAAATAAAACAAGTGACATGTGCAGGTTTAGAGGCGGTTGGATGATCCAGTGCCAGGCCCAACAAACAGAAACATTAGGGATAGAAAATCATGCATGCTTAACACTATATCCATTTCATCACAACATGATTGAAATAGGCAGGCATAGCAGGCCTGACCAAATCCTCTATCCGGATTTGGAGGCCATTAATCATTTCTGCTTCATGATGTACTTGGAAAACAAAGTCATTTTCAGTAACAGGTAGGCCAGAATGCCAAACGGGATTGGCTCATGCTAGCTATTTGTTGGACCATATACAGCTAGTGCCCTTATTGATGGCAGTGCAAACCATTCATGCTAATCTTGAAAATGGTTTGGTTGTAGGCCATCAACTTGTCCACTGACTGATCCATTCTTTGACCGGTGTACGCTGCAATCAGGGCCCCCAGACGCCACTCAGACATAGCAGAAATTGCCTGTAAGTCATAAAAATACATGCATACGAACACACCCTTCCCTCATTGTATTTACCATCAGTGCATACATACGGAAGCATTACAGAGGCATATAGGCTAATTCATATACACACACACACACGCAGATGTTCAAAACACACACCTAAAGCAAAACAGATGTAGACCTGAATGTGCACAGACACGCCCGCCGCACAATGTAAAGGTTCACTAATAGTGGCTATATCCATGACACGCAAACAACTGCCATATTCTCCCATGAAAGGTGATCCACTGCTGGCATGGAATCCAGCAGGTGCACACAGCAAAGCCTCATCTAATAATGGTGCTTCCACGCCTTTCAGTTAGACAGGTAAACATCTTCATATTTGTCACCAGTGCTTTTATCCTCAAAGTCCTCACAGGCCACTTAGGCACACAAATGATTTTCCTTAAGCTTTTTTTTTCTTGGAAAGCTGCTTTATTTTAGAACATGATGCACAATGCCAACACCCTGCACAGCCAGCACTTACCACATACTGTATATCACGTGCTGTGTGCCAATCCCGCCCCCAATGCTGTATGAACTGGACTGACCAACACTGCAAAGTTTTTTTCTGTGAAGGAAACAATGCTAACTGCTATCAGCGGGAGTGATGACCAGCCACTGGAGGTGACATTAATGAAGATGGAGGAGTGACCACTGCCTCTGATGAACTAAATGAACTTTGACCCCTGTGGTATGGAAATGGAAGAAGAAAATGTTCTAGGTTGGCTGTGTCCCCGATAAGGACTTATTATGTGAGGCGGTTATATATTCACAGAGCTGATAATCCAGGGGGTGGGCAGTGTGGGTGGTACACAGGTGGTAACAGTGGTTTGAGCATATGTGTGTGTGTACGATTCCGTAAAAAATATAATAGTACAGAATTAACATTACACCAAACATCCATAATGCAAAAACAACACTGTAACTTAGACTGTACTGTCCTCCATGCTAAGAGTTAAGGCTTTGGCTTACATCATGGAGATTGGTTTCAGGTTTTATAGACCATTAAGTCATGTCTCCTGACTTCCAATATGCCCTATCCATATTAGCCTCCAACCTGCAATCACCTTTGACCTGGAGCAGGTCCTCTGAGACCTGGGGATCACTGAAGGGCATGTCATCAACCAACCAAACAGCTGACTGTGCATATTGGATGAAGTGCAGCTATAGAAAATTGAGCAGGAGGACAAAGTGGAAAGCTATTCTGATTTTGAAATATTTATGACCTAACAGTAAACCATTGTCTCCAAACAACAGTTTTATTGAACAATTCACTATGGGTGTTGTGTAATAATGTCTTCTACATGTGAATACCAGATGAAATGTGGTTAAGTGTTAATGGCAGCTACATATTAGTATCTAAGGCACATGCAAAGTATTTTCAGAGGGGCAAAAGGTGAATTCATACACCTCCACATACACATGCTCCAGCTTATCTGATTCTTGTGACAGATTTAGGCCTTTGTGCCGTCACCTTTGGCATTACATAATCTACATAGTGACAAAAACCCTGTAGCAGAAAAAAAAAATAGATTTAAAATGAAAGGAATTCAACGTGATTAGTGGCTGGGGGAAAAGCCTAGCTGATTCTGAGGCTGCTCAGCAGAACACATGGCACAGGCAGCATCACCTCTGTAAACAGCACAGATGGAGGTGGGAACCACATTGGATCCTCATTTCTTACATCTGCTTGGGAGATATTGAGCTTTTCACAATCCCTGCTCTCTACTTATAGTGTGACATCCGTGTCTAATAATAAGAGAGGCAGCAGAATTGGGAGGAAGGGGGGCTGTTTTGGGACATGGAGATTCTAGTACATTCTCTGAGTGGTTCTTCAAATCCTTCTCCTCGCACATCTCTGTCCACCCTCCTCCACAGCAGCTCCCATGGGATCATGCCAGGAGACAGGTGGTCACTGGGAGACAGGAGAGCAGTCAGGCATAAGCAATCAGGCTATCAGATACTCCCATCCACACCAGCCGCACAATTAGGCTTGAGAATCCACAGTCATCTGACAGCAACGCCTGCAACAGACCCAGTCACATATCACACATCTAAATGTGCACACACACAAACTCACACACACATGCACAAACTGTTTCATTACAAACTTCTTACACCCATACACTTAAGCTCCTCATACATTTCACGGCGCATACAATTTATGATGAAGATATGCACAGCAGACAGGAAGAACTTCACTCAAGAACCACACTGAACTTATCAGTCTGTCATAAACTTTGTAACACCAGTTTAATGAATAAAACCACAAGTAATGAAATCATAGATGAGAAAACTGCTGGAATAAGAAAAACATTCACCATGGAAGCACAAACTGGGTAGTAATACCCTAACAATGTCACAAACTATGCCCTTGTGACTAATTACTTATCAAACACTATCTTACTGGCCCCTTTTAAGATGATACCTATATGTATACACACTATGCAACAAGCCTGTCGGCTGCGCCTGTGGCACTGACTGAATGTCTGGCGGTGACGTTGATGCAGCGGCAGCGCAGACCGTGCGAGTGACGCATTGCAGGTACAAACACACCAATCAGAGAGCGCGATTTCTTCAGCTACGTTCAAGTCCCCATCACAGTATAGCAGAAAGTATCCATACGCTGTTGTGTAGATCTCAATCAATACGTAATATCATTTCTAATACCAACATCAAAACCTTCACGCCACTTGTATGACTATTGTAGTTGTTTTTATTTTATATGTAGCTAATTATTTCTAGTAAATATGTTTTTGATTAATTTAGAAATTTAGGAACGGGAAGTTGGCGGAGTGATATTGAAAAGAGGAGTGAGTTTAGGATAGCCGTTAAAGGCGAGTCCACTTGCCTCTTTCTCAGTGTGTTCAGAGGTTGTCAGTCCGCACAGGCTCTACGTTGGCTTTGGTTGTTACGGATTTGTCGCGAACCAGCCGCCGTATCTACATCGAAATGGCAAGATAAACAAATTTATATTTCTCCAGCGTTTAGAATTGGTATATAGTCCTTTAGCATTTGTTGTTTAAATTTTCGACGTTTATGTCATTAAAACATAACGTCACGTTTAAGCCAATTACAAACGAAAGTGCTGTAACCACCGCAATGCCGTGGCCGAATAAATGACAGCTTGCTAGTTGGTAGGTTGGGTTTAGGCAAAGCTAACGTAAGCTGAAGCTGGTTGTTCTGAATGAACTGTTGGTGCCCGTGTGTTTAACGTTAGCGTAGTTACAGTGCATTGAAACAGTGTATGAGCGTTACGTTCCCGAATAATGTTGCTCTTGTACAAGACCAATTCAGTTCCAGTTTAATGTTAATGGTTAAATTATGATTGTAGCCGTAATGTCTGTCCAAGCTTTTGTTACAAAATGTGTTATATGTCCTATTTAGTGATGGTGCTGAATGGAAATAATGTTATGACTGTTTGCCAGCCGCAGCCTTTCTTGCAGATGACTATTATATTAATCAGTTATCTGTTAAAAGTGTATAACATGGTGTTTGCCTAAGGTCCGTGACAGTAAGCTGGCGCAAAACGGTGGCTAGTTAACCTTAGTTTTCCTAGCTAACATTTAATGCCAATTTGTAAGTCATTCATTGTCTATGGCAGTTATGTCATCGAACATTCAAATGTAGATGAATTCCAACGACTGAGGGCAATGAGGTATCGTAATTTTTTCGGTATTTCTGCATTCTCCTGTGTTTCGCAACAAGATTGTTAGCTACCGGCATGAAAACGCCTTTGCCTTTACGTAGTTGTAATACATAATTGCTGTTATAGCTGTTGTAGCAGCTGTACAAAACATATTTGCAGATTTTAAAAATAACCCATCAAGAATTGGGATTACATTAGTTGTTTAAAGGTGTTACGTAAAGTCTGATATTTTGCTGTTATATGGCAGATTATTAATTACTACCTTCGTTTTACAGGCTGATCAGCTTACAGAAGAGCAGATCGCTGGTAAGACATCGCTGCATTGGATCACCTCATGTCCTGCAAAGTGGCCTGCATTATGGATCCTGCATCCTTTGCGGATTTACATTTCTTTGCCTTTTAAGGCATTCCACAGGGCAGCCTACTGGCTGCAAAACAGGAAATGAATGAAACGGCTGTTGCTTGTTGGCTCTGGAACGTGTGAAGGACCCTGCATGGAAAACTTTGCATTTTCATGGTTGCCGTGTAATAAATGATGTAATCTGGAAGGGGCTGTATGTATTCTGTGGTGAGGTGTTGGCAGTCACCTTTTTTACATACTGGGCATGATGTGGCCTTTGCCTGGGTGTGTTCTCGTCCGGATGGAATGTACAAGAACAATTGCAGCAGCAACCTGGGCTTGAAATATGCTGTTATCGTAAAGATGAGACCTTCAGTGTTATATTGATAAACATGCAGGTGGAGTGTGTCTGTGCTGCCATTATATGCTCAGACTTGCAGAAATGTATACAATTCATGTCTAAATGGCACAGTTGTAGTTGTTTTTCTGATAAAATGACCTGCTTCTGTTGACTCAGCTTAGGTCTCAGGTTTCACAATATGCCGATCCTTACTCATACTGTATTTCTGGGAATCAGCTTTTCGCGGTAAACCCTTGCTGATGCGCGCAGTATTTAGATTGTCTGTTTGTACAAACAGCATGGCGTGACCCTTTGCCAGTGTGCTCTGTCTTGGGAAATTTAAATGCAGTAAGCAACTGCAGTAAAGTTGGTTTTCAGTGGCCTGTATGGGAGGAATTACCTACCCCCTCCCCAGCACTTCCTGTAGTTGATGCAAACAGCAGGCCTTTCACTCCTAACAAAAGATTGTTGCCTATGTGTTTGACCCGCAAATAGCAGGGCAGGTTGTAGTTTTATGATGCTGACAAGCTGCTGCATGCTTACCACATTGCCCATTGGCCTCATCACACTTGATGTGTCATCATTCCTCATCCTCACAGCTCCACCGACTACACAGGCTGTCATTTGGTACTGATGTGGCCTGTAGTCTAGATAGTCGTTGTCCTTGTTTAGCCAAGCGACTGCACTTGGAACTCAAAACAGGGATATATCATCATGCTGTAGCTAGTTTACTTAACTGGAAACATGAGTGATGTAATGCCCTTTGCAAACTTGAGCTAATTCAGAGTTTGGGTTAAAAGTGTGGTTGGCAGACAAAATGATTGAAAGGTTGTAAAGCAAATGAACTAACCTTAATTATATGGAATTTTATTATATGATCATTTTTAAGTTATATGACCCTTCTGCAGTGTTTTCTTCTACAGCCACTATCATACTTACTTTGCCATTTTCTTGTGCATATGTAGCAATAGTGTAGCATCCCTGTATACTAAGACACCCATCCTCTTGTCTTTTGCAACCAGAATTCAAGAGCATTTAGCTCTTTGACAAGGATAAGCGATGGCACCATCACCACCAAGGCTGGGCACAGTCATGCGCTCTGGGCAGAACCCCAGGCAGGCTGCAGGACATGATCAATGAGTGGATGCTGATGGTGAGGACTCAATCTGGCTAAAACACCTGCCTAACTGCACACATACTGTCGTGTGAATTAAATCCCTCTTCAATGTCTGTTCTTGTCCTAGGAAATGGAGCGATAGACTTCCCAGGTTCTGACCATGATGGCCAGGAGATGAAGACTGAACGAGGAGGAGATCAGAGAAGCATTCCGTGTCTTTGACAAGGTAAATACATCTGCACTCCCATTAACTCCATACAGCGGTTTAGAATTTGCTTACCTAACTGATCTGATTTTCAAAGATAGCAATGGGTACATCAGTGCTGCTATGACTGCGCCATGTGATGACAAACGCGGAAAGCTGACTGATGAAGTGAATGAGATGATCAGAGGAAGCAGACATTAGCGGAGATGGACAGGTCAACTAACAGTTGGTAGATGTAAAATATTTGTTTAATCTGCTTGGGTCACTACTTGGATACTCATTTGTTCCCAGTTTCTCCCTCCTTTCCTGCAGAGTTCGTACAAATGATGACGGTAGTGTACCAGATTTAAATATAAATAATTTGCCTTTTTCTTTGTGTAATTTATCACCAAAATCTTCCAGCAGCCTTTTATCCCTGCCCTTCTGCTGTCCGAGGAACTGCATGTAAACTACCATAGGCTCTTGTCCCATGTCCCTTTCTTTTTGCTGTCATGGTGTTTGGGTGACAGAGCGGTGTAAACCAGATGCCCGTGGGGCCCCTGGGGAGCTGGAGAACTTGAATCTTCCTGTCTTGTGTGCTGGGGCCCCTCACGCCATGACATTGGAAACCTGTCAGCTGGTTGTCACTTAGCAGCTTACTGTTGGCATGGAAACAATGTAGAGGTTTAAATACTGCATGGACTACGGACAAAGTATATGTGGAAATCTCTCTCAGCATTGCACTGCAAAAATTACTGCAGGTGTATCTCCTAGGTACTTTCGTACAAACTCTTTTGTATCTGTGACTTATATGCCAGAGAAAGCAGCTAATCTTTTTAATGTTTCTCCTACTTTTACTTTTCTTTATTTCTTTTTTTTTTAATGACCTCTGGTCATGCCTCAAATAATTCATTCCAAATTGTATATTTTTGTTTTTTTCCAATAAAATTTACAATCTACCCAGGATATAATTGTCTTATTTTCAGTTAATGGATCCTTGAGTTTGTATATACCTGTAATAATTCCCATTTTGTATTGAGGACAGGATGCTCCGTTTTGATAGGATCTTTTTTTCCTTGTTGTGGAATACCCTTCCAAATGTTTTCATTTTAAATTTAAAGTGTCCTAATGAATTTCCCAAAGCGCACAGGAGCATCAGCCAATGCCTCTTAATGTTCAGATAGCTCAGATCAAATCTGTATTGTCATTAAATAAAAGCACTGAGTGGGATCAAGAGCTTCTATTGTGAAGTGCACACAATGGTACTCAACATTAGATTAGCCTTGTACTGTCCAGCTCCCACTATTCTATAGGCCATGTGTGTTGTGTCTGCTACTGGTGCAGCACCTTGCGAGAAGCTGACCAACTTCATGTCTTACTTGGTTGCCCCCCAATCACAAGGTGCAGGTGATTGAGTGTACATCAGAAACCATGGTGTAAATAGAGAATTGTACCTGTTTTTTTTTTTGTTTTTTTTGTTTTTGTGGGTTTGTTACAGTAGCTTGCAGAGATACTAAGTTTTATTATTTTGATGAATGACAAAATGGCTCTGTGGACCTCTGCTCTGCCTCCTCGTGAGTTTTATATGCTAGATGTTGAGGTTAGGCCCTTGATTCTATACTGATGGTTGATTTTAACATAAGTTAAAAAATCCTGTTGTCATTTTCACATGTAATAATGTTTTTATAGTGTTTTGTATATTGGAAGTACATAGGGTGGCGTGAATGGCATATTCAAACATGGAGCAGTACAAATGTCTTAAGTAACTCAGACACTAATGACTATAAGAAAACTTAATTTATTTACAGTACACCTGATTTGATTTTCCCTTTTTATTTAGGTTGTGTGTAGCTAAAAAGTAAGTGGTTATCTTTGAATTACCCTCAGCTCAAGACAGAACAGAAAGGAACACCATAAAAGCCACATTAATAACTTCAGTGTGAATCGATGACACAAGTGGCTCTCATCTTGTCAAAACCAATTATCACAAGACTTAAAAAAACTCACAGTTTAAGTGTCATCGCGGTCTACTTATAAAAAGCTGTGCGTGCACAGCTCATGTAAAAGCTAGTCCAAGCCTGCTCTGCATTCATGCATGTGAGACTGTGAAGGTACATCAGGTAACAGCTCCTTTGCTGGCTGTATGTTTTCCTCCTCATGTACTCTCAGGGTCTCCAGGACTTTCCTTGACAAGAAATGGAAACATGAATTCTTAGTTCCTTGACCATCGTTCCATGCAACCCTATGAGGCCCGAATGTTGCGCTTATGCTCCCCAGAGTGAGATTTTCTCTTCAGGTGATGGTCTTCAGTTTCTGCTGTACTGAGAGAGAGAGAGAGGTGTGTTGTACCTGACATCACCGCTAGCCTGGCATGCCACTAGGTAAAGATAAACTTCATGCAGTTTAAGAACATAAAGGTATTTATGTTCTTTAAGTGTTTCATTTCAAAGCACACTCCCAGTGAAGACATGTTTGCCTGTTGTCTTGTCCTGGATTGCAGTTTGCACTCTTATGCCAACTTCTAATCTTTATATTCTAATGAATAACAGTCTGCTCAAATATCTGGCGTGGTAGGCCGTGATAATGAGGACTAAAGTAACTGCAGCATGTGGTATGTACCTTGCGTTTGCCATTAATGTCTTTCTCTCAGTCAAACTGGTAGGTGAGTCTAAATTTAGCCCTCCGCAGACCCGGCTTGTTGAAAAATTGATGGAGTAATTGGAGTCGCTGCTATGGTAACAGTCGCAGTTTTTAATGGTGGTCAGGTGTCACTGGATCTCCAGTCAAGCAGATAATGAGCGACAATGAGTCCGGGGGCGGGATCGGCCACATGGAAAAACAAAGCCGTCTCTGGGTTGGCGACATGTCCAGGGGTGGTAATGGGTTGAATGAGTGAGGATGTGTCTTTAAAGCCCTCGTAACTCTGTGTGGTTAGCCAAGGACAAACAGAACCAGTAAGCACAGGATATTACGTGTGGGAATACATCCACACACATGTTGGCATAGTAATGTCATCTTAACTGAAACAGTCTACTGTGTGGTGGCTTATCCTGTTCTTATCTGCAGGGGTGATGACAAAAGGTGGACTTGTGTGGCGGGGGCTAGTGGCTAGGGACACTGAAAGTGGGTGTCATACTGCGGTGATTTCATAGCCTGTCTTCAGAACGCATTCAGAGCCTACTGCATTAGCTTCCGAGCAGGCTAAACACTTGTCACTGGCTTGTCAAACTGAAGTGGCTCATTAGCTCATATGTAGCTATGGTAGCACCGTCTGTCTTCAGGTAGCTTCTAAACGAGCACAGTCTCATGTGTGTTGTTGCAGCGTGTATAGTTTTCGGTCACTGGCTTTTTATTTCACAACACTTTCCCACTGTCTCCTTCAAAAGTGTACTGTCAAACACCAAACTTCTGGTAGTCCTGTGTCTCACAGTGCATTCATTATAATAACACATAGACCTAATTAATTATCAGTTTATCTTAATGTGATCCCAGCTCTCATGCTTCATTGTTAATCAGCTGCCTTCTTCTTTCTAATCATATATCCTACACCTAGAGCAACAATGAGCAGCTCTATTAACAGTGCAGTACATGTACAAACAGGGATTTTATTTTGAAATGAGTTTAAAACTGTTGCAAGAAACCTGAAGTTTCTTATTGTGATGTGAAAATCCAGCTACTGCATTCATAAAGAAGGATTTTTACAGGAAATGAAATAGATTGTGAAGCCAGTGTTTGGGTGCCTGAGCTGCATTCGGTTCATACGAACCCAATGATCCAGTGATTCCTTCAATGAGCCAACACAATTGCAGTAAATTGCCAGCAACAAGTGATGTGATGCATTTAAACTTCCAACCTTCCTCATCTTCTTCGGGACACACCCATCCCTGGTCTCTATCACATTCGAGACTTCCTCGAAGAAGCTGAACTGAACCCTGTGAGGAAGACCTATGGGTTTTTAAAGGTGTGGGCAGAAAAGCAGACTCTGGGTGTGCATAAAAGGGGATCTTCTTTGTTACCTGGGGCATTATGACATCGACTCCATCCAGGAGGTCTGATGCCCGACATCTACTCTTTCAAAACTCACGGCCCAACATGCATGCGCTTGGCATCAGAGACAAATTAGGTTCAGATTACTCCCTTCACCTCCTGCTGGCATGTACCAAGTGACAACATATTAATGGAGTACACCAACCACCTTCCTTTTCTATTACATTAAAGATACCGTTTGGTTATTGATGATTTATTGACCAAATTACTATGGAGCAATGTTTTTTTATAGGTGGGTCCTTCTTTGTTTTGCATCCTTGAGCACACACAGTAGGATACATATTCAATTTGATGGTTTGATGCCCAGTTTCTCTAACTGACGTGGTGTTGGAAGTAAATGGGCCTAAACTGGCAATAACAGCCAGCAAGGAGTAAGGGAGGAGGAGGTAGGCTAGCCAGAAAACATGGATTTAAACAATGCAAGTTTCCAATAATCAAAAAAATTCTGCGTTGCAAATAGTTTTATGAAACGTGAAATCCACTCTGTACATTTGCTCTCAAAGATACATTGGTAAGAAACACTGAAACAACTGTTTCTGTTAACAAGAAAACTCCACAGGTATTTTTTTAGTTATGGGACTGAGCTTTTTTTTCCCAAAGTAAAAAATACACCTACCAAAACATCTAAATGACCTGTTAACACAATGTATCTCAATTCCATTTTTGTTCAAATACGTACCTGATAGTTAAGTAGTTTTATGGAGTGACATGCTTAGTTGTTGTTGGTAGACAAGCTGGGAGCAGAGACTTCTTGTCTTCTTTCGATGGCGTGCACCATTTGTTGCAGAAAATACTGGGAGAATTAGCTGTTAGCATGAAAAAAAAAAAATATTAGCTATTGAACTTTGGACAGAACAAGTTGATTAGCTGTTTTCCCTCTGATGTCAGTCTTGTATAAGCCTGCTAGTGCCTTCCACTCTCATAAAGAAAAATTTATTTTTAAAGCAACATACAGAATAATGAAATCATGTGATGTAATAAAACTAAATGTAATAAATACCCATAATGTCATACCAAAATCTTAAACATTTAATACCTTTGTATGTTAATGTTACTTATGGTTGATACCATAACTTAAGCAGTACAGTATACAGTGTAATTTCCTGCTAAAAGTTATAATTAGCAGGAACTGTTTGCTATATCACCTGCATCTACCACCTTAATTCTAATATATATTTCTTAGCCCTAAGGTATAATTTATTTAAACAGGACTTATTAAATTTTATGTTTTGATAATTAATGCTTGGCTGTGACATCTAGATATCATCACAGTGACTTGCTTAAAATTACAGTAGGTGCTCTTCAAAATGCACCTGCAGAGACTAACTGAATAGAGGATGCGTTTGCCCACAACAGGCATCTGTTTCAATGTACACACACAGACACACACACAAACACACAAACAAAACCATGGTGATACTGTCATATATATTTAAACACTTCTTTATCTTTATTCGATGCCCAGCATAAACACTTCACCGTGCGACTACAATGTGACAAGCGAAACCGGTGGAGAAGATTCTATACAAGTAAGCTCTCGACAAAGCAGCCTCTCTTTAACTCTCAGATCACAACGGAGCAGACAACCCATGAATCATCCCTTGATAAGCTGAGTCCTTCCTCCTCATTCACCTTCTCCTTTCCTCTCTCATCTTCCCACATCTCACTTAGATGGAGTAACCACCATACTCTCTCGTTTTTCTCTGCCTCTGATCATGCCGCGGCCTTACTCTTTCTTCTCTCACTCTTCCCGTCATTGTTCTCCTCTCTTTTTTTGACAACCATCTCCCCTCCTTCTCTCTTCTCTCCTCTCCCTTGCAGGCATGTGATGTTTTAGGTCGACTGTGCAACGGATCAGCTTTCCCGCCTGTAAGTATCTGGTCACCAAAGACTAGTTATTAGGACCATTCAGTGTTTCCATTGCCCACAAAAACTTCATTACAATACACTTTCAATAGGTTTGGAATTACAACCTGTGACCTAATGTGTATCTGGTATGTACCGCTGAAGACTAGTTATGACTGAGGGTCACAGAAATCGATTCCACAGGCCGAAATGAGTATCATTTGCCTCATCTGAGGGCTATTGTAGCATATGCTAGCTGAGTGGCTTTGATTTCATATTGCGAAGTGTTGCAGCCTTACCCGTGTGTGTCCATGCTGGTAGCTGATAGATGTTGAGTCTCGTGCTGGCAGCTGCTCCGGTGTTGACAGAGGAAGGAAAGGGGCGTAGAAATCCCGAGGTGTTATTACTGCAGAGTTGGGGCAGTTTTCTGCTGTTAGTGGTGTCATAGCGGCTCAAGACAAGTTTATTGTCAAGGTTAAGCAACTACACAAATCCATGGCGAAGTTAAGTGAAGCACAGATCGTTCAGACAGCTGACCAACTGAGCTGGATAGACATCAGACATTAGTGGATCAAAGTTGAGGTGTCTTAATGGTTTACAGACTCTAGGTCATACAGAGACAGGAGACAAATTTTATTACCTCTGAACATGAACTCTCAGCCCAGAACAAAAATGGAAATTGATTTCCACACATTTAAAAAGAAACCCCCAGTCAGCTGAAGATGTTTGGGAACACAACAAAAACCCCATATATATTCTCTATTTTATGATTTGACTTAATTTCTCCATCCGGGGGCCACTGTGTGTCCTAGATTTACATGTTGTGCTTTTTGCAATATTGACTGCACATGCTGCTTGGAAGGAACAAATCCTCCGTGAATTCAATTCTGTTTGAAATTAAAGTCATAATCCCAGACATTTTCATATGAATAAATACCCTACTCTGCATGCTCTAGCACAAATGTGATTCAGCCTGTAAGTACTGCATGAGAACTTTCTGCCATACTAGCAGCAGAAGTTTATGAACCAACAATGTTGGTTGGTTGGTGGTCTACCACTTCGGTCCAGACTAAAATATCTTAACAACTATTGGAGACTGCCATGAGAATTGGTACAGACGTTATATTCTCAGAGGATGAATTATGGTTGACTTTTTTAGTGTCATATCTTGGCAGCTATTTGATGGATTGCCATTTGATGCTGACTTGGTACAGTACAGATATTCATAGTTGCCCAGAGGATGAATCTGACAGATGGTGAGCTCTTGTTTTCCTCTACCACCATGGGGTTAACCTTGTGGTTTTTAAGTAAAATATCTTGACATTAATGAAGGATGGATTTATATTAAGAATTTAATATATACATTCATGCCCCTCAGGATGATCTGTGTTAACTTTGCTCTGTGTTTGGTTGGCCAGTAACATGCATTCAGATCCACTGTCCTTAGGTATATGAGGTGAAAGCCTCACTGTTATTTCATAAAACAAACAAACTCAAGAATATGTCACACTAATTTCACCTCATGTCATTGTAGAAAGATAAATCAAGGTTTCCAGTTTACATTAGGACTAATGTATAGCATGGTCTTGGATCAAAAACGGTCCAAAGTTTAAGAGTTTCACAGACACTCACCCAGTTCCAGTTACCTCGCCACACAGGAGATGTTTCTAACGTGCTGTGCCACTTTCTGCCCGAGAAAGTAGGCCAGGTGCTTTATCAAACACTTACACCGCGTCCCTAAAGAGTTTCAATGCTGTTGCTGTGGCTTCCTGATAAATACACCTGCATTACTCTGGGAGCATCAAGCATGCCGCGTGGATCCGAGTGAACTGGCAACTGGGTTCAAATAGCACATAATGGTAGCAGCCATTCCTCCGAGGAGTAGAGAGAGGAAAAGACACCTTCCTGTCTTCCTCTGTCAGAATCAGAGAGCGGCTGAAAATGAAGGGCTAGTCCTGTGTTCAGGGACAGGGAGACAGTTTTATGTCTGAGGAGGAGGGTGCAGGGGGGGTGATGCTATTTCTGCGTGGCATGCCGCTGGTGATGACCAGTATGTGTGTTAGTGGGTAAGAGGAAAGGAGAAGTGAAAGGCAAGGAGAGAGAGAGGGAGAGCGAGAGCAAGAGAGAGAGAGAGAGAGAGACTGACTTTTGACACAGACTAACCATAACACACCTAAACAACAGATCTACTGGCAAATACCATAAAGTCATGAGTCAAATGATATGTCGTAGGTCTTTCAAATATTTGTATGGGACCCTAAAGTAGGTCTGGTGTATACCGCATCCCTCACATGACTGTGACATGAGTATCAGTATGGTATAACAATAGGGTTTTCATGAGCCAAATGTGTGAGAATCAATCTTTTGTTTGGCTAAAAATGTCAGAGGTCATGATGTACAGTAGACAAACCCTAACCAACACGCAGTGCAACACTGGCCTCAGGGCGTGTACACACCATCATGTTTGGAGCAGTCTGATTGAACTGTAGGGTTTTCTCCAGATTGCCAATGCCATTTCAGTTCAGGTGGCAAAAAAAATTAAGTCCATGTTCTCTTCTGAGAGAACAGGACCCTGTTTCAAATAATTCAAGCTCATTCTTAGCCAATTAAAGTATAGACTCCTGTTCATATCCAGCTGTTTCACACAAGTTGTTTGTGTTTAGCTAAGTTACAGAGACTGGAATGCAATTGTTTTAACTCCCCTGGGTTCTGCATAAGTTACTCACTACAAGCTATTGCTAATGGACATTTTCAGTAAACATAATGTTAAAACAGGAAACACAGTAGTATATTCAAAAATGTTCAGTGGACAAAAATAGGGCGGATTTAATTTCCTTGCCTGACTAAATGTAAGAAACCATATGTGAGAGTAAATGCTAATAATTACATGCTAGGTTTAGTCTGCAACGTATCAAAGCCAAGTTATAGCATATTTAGCTGTTATGCTTGGTAACTGAGCCTCCGTCCAATAAAAGACTGCTAACTGCTACTGCTAACTGACATTTTCAGTAAAGATAATGTTGAAAAGGTTTAGGGAAAAACACTGAGACGGTCAAGGTAAGAAACCGTACATGGGAAAAACTCAATGGGTGATTATATGACAAAGGCTATATGCTATCCTTGCTCTACAGCATACTGAGGCTTGCTCACAAAATCAATTGATCGGTCTCTCACTCAGTAATACCTCCTATCTCTGACCACCTCAGAAGGAGGGCCCTGCTCCATGTCACTACAATCTGCAGACCAGATCTGAAAAGGGCATCACATCCTGCTTCAAATCCACTTTGCCACGGCTCCACTATGTGCACCCAGTGAGTAAAGTACTTCACATTTTACATCTCCTCTATAGTTGCTCACAGGTAATCTGTAAACATGTACAACACTACATAATTAGTCATATGGCTATTCTAAATCTGGAAAAGACTATGAATTTATACTTACACTTTTTACAGTTTTATATACTCATTATGACGTTGTCAACTGTTGCTCATTGGTGGGCAACTAAAAATGCAATATACACATTAATGTATATATCTCAGATGATGGACCTGCTCTCCATATGACTAATGGAAATGTACGAAATTTTAAAGAGAGTAGTTATAAATTACAGAATTCCTTTAAGTAAAATATGGGATCACACCATTACAGTGGCTTCAGAAAGTATTCAATACACTTTTTTGTAGACTGTGGTCAAGTACCACCTTTTTGCTTATTGTCCTTGAGATATGTGTAGAACTATGTGTAGAGCAAATTGAATTGATTGGACATAGTTTGGAAAGGCACACACCTGTGTATATAAGGTGTGTACACATTATATAGTCTTCCTAGAGTTGGCCACCTGGCCAAATTGAGTAACCAGGCAAGAAGGGCCTTGGTCAGGGAGGCGACCAAGAACCAATTATCGCTCTAAGAGAGCTTCAGAAGTCCTCTGCAGAGATGGGAGAACCTATCAGAAGAAAAATTTAACCCTTGGGGGTGAACACCAGACACTGCTCATCACCTGGCTAATACCATCCCTGCACTGAAGCATAGTGGTGGCAGCATCATACTATGTCATTACTTTGTCAAAATGGGTTATTGAGTGTAGATTGATGGGCAAAATGGGAAATGTGGCGCAAACACATTTTTTAGTATTAAAAGTGAAGGATCTGAAAACTTTCTGAAGCCACTATATATAACAGGATACAGCAAAGAAAACATACTTCCTATACAGTGGACAAGAATGGAACACAGATAAGCATACTGTAGATAAACAATCGATCCAGTGCTTCAGAGCATTCTGTAAATACTTTACATGTGAAATGCAAGAGAAAACTTAAGGAACTGAAACACTGAAAAAAAAACTCTGTGTGTGTGTTTGTGTGTGTGTGTGTGTCCACAGAAGACCCCAGGACCAGGAGCCTACGAACCCTGTTGGAAGTTGGGTGACCGTCTGAACACAGAGGTCACAGACCCCTCATTTAGCCTCTTTTTCCGCAACATTCCTTAGTGTGGACTTTATTTCCCATGATGCTCTGATCCTCCTAGCATCTCCTCATCCTCTCAATCTACTGGCAGATCACACATGACCCTGCCTTATTGATAAAATAATGATAAGTAAAATCATGACAGTACAAAAGCATGAAAACCTCCAGTCTCTTATTACTTGGACCAATGTTTATCTGCATGTCAGTGAGGGATTTTGTGGGCTGCCAACAACATAATCAGCTACATTCGTTGTGCACAAATCACTTTAGTGACGCCAGCCAGGGAAGCAGAATGATCTTATCTGCAACAAAGGGTGCTTCATTCCACTTAACTACATGTTCCCAGTATTGCTCTCTCCCTTCATCTCTCCTCTCACCTGCTCTCACTCCTCTCTCCCTCTCTGTTGGCAGTCAGGCTGCTTCGCCTTCCTACTATCTCTGCCCTGCGATGCACTCAGGAGGAGGAATGCTGCTCAGCCATGCGTCACATGCACATAGCTTAGTGTGGCATGCTGCACCCTCAGATAACACATTCAGTATTAGGGGCCAAGGCAGTGGCACACAATAAAACAGCTATTCTTATCGCTACCTACTCCACATACTCACTCTTTCTTTCGACGAACCAAACAAACATGGGCAATAATGTCGGGGACACAGAGAGCAGCAGTGATAGGACTCACCTCTGTGTGGAACATAATGGCGGTGTAGATTACAGCGCAACAGGGAAAAGGTACCAAAATAAAAACAAGCACATTGCAGAGTTGTTATTAGCATGATCTTGGACAATGCTTTTTCTTTTTTCTGTTATTCATTCAGGGGGTTTGCCGAGCGTGTATGCATTCATGGAGTTAGACACTCGGGTCTAAGAGCAGCAGAGTTTTGTGCCGCGGTCAGTTAGACCTTTGTTGAGGTGTGCAGAGTTATGTTCATGCATGCTGCCCATCCAGGCTGTGCTATCAGCTCAGAGCAAGAAAAGATGTACAACAGTAATTAAAGTGCATGAATGATCACCCATAGCAACTAATTATACAGCAAAGAGTCTGCGCAGTGCCAATAACAACAATAATATAGCTGCTTCATTATCTTGACTTTGATGAAAGATCTGAACTTATTTTTAAGCTCATTTGGATGTAGACACTCAACAAGTGTGTTTATGTATCTGCAAATTCTCTCCATGAATCATCAACTGAGCAGCTAAATGTATCCCAGCCCTCTGTAAACTCCAGAAAGAACTACAAACATGGTTCCACTCACATCCTCTTCTTTGATGCTCCAATATCGCGATATTAACAATGGATTAAATGACCGTGTGTAGTGTGAACCTGCAGAGAATCAGCAGATTCCCTCAACTCTGTGGAGTGTTTTAGTGTTTCTTTGCTCATTGTTTTGGTTTGAATGCTCACAACATATAAGTTTTGATTCAGCAGCAGCAGACAGCTGTTTTCAGCAAATATGGTCTGAGGAAGACACTAAAGGCAGAGGGCAGAGATCCAAAAAGAGCTAAAAGGAGAGAGGGAGATAATCTTAGACATTAAGTGGACAGAAACACACCTCCAAATGAACTTCAGTGTTGCTCTATATTTGCTGGATGTGCCAAATGTGTGCCAACTGGGGCAAGATACTGAACCCCAAATTGCTCCCATGTACCACTGAAGTATGAGTGTGTGTGTGTTAGAGTACCCTGTATATACATATAGAAGCGCTGAATGAATGTGTGCATGAATCAGTGAATGTGACTCGTAGTGTAAAGCATTTTGAATGGTCATTAAGACAGTGTTAGATAAGTGCAGTCCATTCACGTTTGCTTTAAACACTCGCCATATCAGTTTATCAATAATGTGTCAGTGTTGTGTTTGCAGCTTACTGCCCTGCTCCCAAGTGGGTGAAGTGACTGGAAAGCTAGTTATAAATATTGGAATTAAACCATTTCCCCTCAAACAAATATTTCAAACCACGTCAACCAGTGGGTTAACACTCAGGGTCAGCTGACAGAGCTGACAGAGACTCTTCTTGTTCTTGTGTCGTGCACAAGGAAACTGCAGCAGGGTGAACATAGAGAGCAGAGGCTTATTTCACAAGGACCTAAGGGGATTTTGGAAGCTGTGCGATACTGTACATAGAGAGGCACTGTACTGACTCCTGTACATGTACTGACATCAGTGAAGTGCTTTGTTTGGAACAGCCAGGTGAGGAATACAGGATGTTATCATTGCACATCTACTTGGCCGACTCTAATCTCCACCACTCCGTTTTCCTTCAGTTGCCGACACTTAAGAGCATGAAGAGGTTCAAGAGCCGGGCTCTTATTCCCCCTGTCATTATTCTGGAGACTTTCACCCGGAGAGGAAGACAATCTTATTAACACGGGGCTTTGCATGCAGCCTCTGGAGGGCCGGGCATGTGTATCCACTGCTTGTGAGGAAGATGCAATGAGAGAGATGTGAATGTGTGTGTGTGTGTGTGTTTGTGTGCGATGAGCAGCCATCTCTGCCTGTGGTCAAGGCACCAAGCCCCCAGTAATCTCTGTCCCTCTCAACCCCCGGCGCCCTTCCTCCATTCTCATCTCAGTGATCTCCACAGTCCAGCGCTGATCTCTGACATATGCCTCATACTGACGACTTAACACCCTCCATCTCCCACAGCCTGCCTCGACCACAGGCACGGCCAGGCGTCCGCTCTTTCACTGTCAATCAAGCAGCCCCCTCCGACCCCACCCCCACCTCGTAGAAGCGCATTGCTTCAAAGAATACACGAGCAGCCGCACAATGCTGTGAATGCAAATGCACGCGTGCACTTGTGATCCTTTGCTTTTTTTAAAAATGCTCCTGCAAACTGACGTGCAAACCTGCAAACACATGCACACGCTTGTTCTCATTTCTTAAAGGTTCTGTGGACTCATGACTGGATCATCACCTGCGTAGGCCTAAAAATCAGTCACCACCTTTCATTCAGTTGTACACAAAATAATCACATAAGTGTGGGCATTTTTCTACATAAATGAACCCTCTACTGAAAGATGAAAGTGGAACTGGCATCAACACTGCAGGGAAAAAGAACAGCATGGTAGGTAGCACACACACCACAGTGAAGGCTACACACTGTACAAAGCCTACCACACACACACAATCTTTTCATCTGCACTACTGTTTCCTGTAAAGGTTGATAAGAAGGTGATTTAAGATTAAGATTTGTGCTGGCACAGTGGAAGTGTATCATTTAAAGATCATAAGAACATCTGGTGTCAGGGCAGGTCGTGCAGAGAGCCCAAATATCAACTTCAGTTTCCGGGAACAGCTTAATGAGATCCTGTCCCGAGAACAATCAGGAAGCACATCAGCATAGCACATCAGCGAGGGTCTGAAATAAATCTGTGTTTTTGGCAGCTTCCAACAGGAGGTGACCCTGCTACTCAGTGGTACAGCTGTGCGAGAGTCAAGGATATCAAATTAACAGCTAACTCAGGGCAACACGCTGAGAAAATGTGACTCTGCTCCAGAATGATGATGAAGGCAGGGCTGCTGGAATTTCCTAAGAATGCGAGGTTACTTAAAAATACCCATAATCCAATACTGGTGCAGGACAAATGCCATTATCAGTCGCTGAGTCTCAGCTAAAGGTTGCCAAACAAACAAACCCTCAAACAGAGCAGCCATTGTTCATTCATTGGCATTGTGCTGAACTAAAATGGCCTCCCAGTGTCACAGAACCGGCCAGGCTTCGTCTGCCTTTCTCCCCTGCTGTATAACATGAGCACCTTGAGAAACTCCAGCCAGCAGCAAGAGGGTCAAACAAAGAGGTGGCAGGTTTAAAGGTGCTGCGCCCTCATGTCTCCTTTAAGTCCAGGTCACATACACTCTCATCACCACATCCCACACTGAGGGTGATGACTAGCCAGCTGAGGAATTTAGCAGGCAGTGTGACACGCCAGGAGGGTGACCAGGTATCCTTTTACCCCCCGTCAAGCTGCTGACAGACAGATTGGAGCAACATTACGCTTCTATTAAATGACATTTAAAAGTTTAATCAGCTCCAATGGGCGACTGTTAGTGAACAAGGGGGTCATTGTTTAAGTGGGTAATGGCGCTGGCACCGTCACAGTGTGTGTGGATGTGGACCAAGAGTGCTGGAGGGCGATCAGGTGAGTTGGAGTGATTGATGGAGGAGAACACACTGCCTGCCAGGCTGCTGTTTACTGCAGCGATATTGGACTCTGTGCTTGATCATTTCAGCCTCATAAATGAGCATCAGATCATGGCCAAAAATCTGTCTGGTGCTAGTGTGGCAACAATGTGAGAATAATTCAGCTCTTGTTTCATATTGTTGAACAGGATTAGCAGGGTTGCTAGACAAAGGAGTTTTGTGTGTTTGAAAATGTGACCTTTTGCCTTCACATGTGTGTTCACAGCTGTATATATTTTATACATCACTGTTATAGTTTTTGGGAAATTTACTTTCTTGCCCAGAGTTAGATAAGAAAACTGATACTACTCTGTCTGTTTTAAGCTAAAGCCAGGAGACAGTTAGCTTAGCTTAAGAAATAGCCTGGCACATAACCCCCCTCAAAACCACAACTTATTGTTTTTACACTTTTCATGCCGCTTATACAGTTTTGTGTGTAATAAAGAAGAGATACATATGTTTATTAGCAAGCTCTTGAAGTGCTGTTAGCATAGCATAAAGATTAGAAACAGGAGGAAACAGCTAGCTTGGCTCTGTTGCAAGGTAACAGAATCTGCCTGCCAGCACCTCTAAAGCTCTTTTATTAACATGTAGAAAAATGGAAGTGTTACAAAGTGTTCTTGGCTGGGCCCTGTGACTTTCAAAATTTGTTGATTTTACATTTAGGTTTTTGAACAGCTGAAACAAATGTGTTAATAAGCTTTAAGGGTGCTGCAAGGCAGATTTTGTTAGCTTTGGTTTCAGACATACAGTAGCTACACACCAGAGTAGTGAAAGAAAGCCATTAAGTAATTTTCTAAAATGTTCTTTTAACCATTCCACCTGTAAAAATTACATTAATAGGTTACATTTGTATAGCCTAAATCAATTGAAGTAGGTCTAAGAAATTACTGCATAAAATGTGCATGTTTAGAAAGTGCTCGGCTCATGTGAGAATAAAAACCTTTAAAAACAGGAAATGCTTGTTTGCTAAAGTATTTCTGAGAGTACACTGTATTTACTCCTCACCTTTAGGCATTTTTTCCTTTTCACAGCATTCTGGATACATTCTCCTGTCAACATGTGAACACTGAAAGCACTGTTACATTGAACTCTGCTGGAACACATTTGGCCCCTGGGAAAACTATGTATACATCTACTGTACCAGCTGTTTTATTTATAAATGAGATTATGGAACTGTATCTGATCCTCATAACCTCCATCACACCCCTCACCCATCCATGACTCCCCGGCCTTGTTTGGACATCACAATGATGGTTTATGGTTTCCTTCTTGGCACCCTACACCGTCACCACCCAGTCCGTGCCCTCCATATGCCCCTGCAGGCCTGGCATCAACACACACAGTGACCTGAATACCAAGCCCACACACACCTCACTCAAAGTGGTCACCACTTTTGATCAGTCATTTGTTTGTTGTTGGACGCAATTTAACATGGCTGCGGTGTCTTTCATGATGCTGTGTATGGAGGTTGTGTGTGTGTCAAGGCAACCATAAACGTACAGTATAATGTGCCTGAACACTTGATACCCATCGCTCCCCACCAACCCACCGTCCCATTACACAGACAGACGGTCTTGTGATGCTCAGACGAAGTGAGAGCGTAACCAGAGCGACACACCTGGCTGCTCTGACATCACAATGACGCACAATAAGTAAGATCTTATTCATTCTACTTATTGATCCCAGGTGTACGTACTCTCTATATACTGTACATATATGTGTATAAATATATATAAATAAATAAATATATATGTATATAAATATGAATATGTCTGTGTGTGTGTGTGGTGACACTCGGTCAAGCGAGCAGAGCTTCATCTGCCCGTTGTCGTTCTGAAAGGCTTTGCAGTGGGACACTTCCTCCATTAATCTGTCTCCTTTTACCAGAGCTGTCAAGACCATGGCATGTGTGTGTGTGTGTATTTGAGCATGTGTATTGTACAACACAATGTGCTCATGTGCCTCTCATTGTCAGTGTGTGCATGTGTTTGTGCATGTGTGAGCACACCATGTAATATTTCACTCCTTACCCACAGGGATTAGACCATTCATCTCCCGAAGCCCCTGTGTAGGTGTCACACACAGCGCTAATGAGGAGAGGATGGAACAAGGGAGAGCCGGCGAGCGAGGAGGGAAAAAGTAAAAATAGATTTTTTTTCGGACGGCAGAGAAAGAGGTGGCGGTGAAAATTGCATGAAAATCGAAGTATTGATAAATGAGAGATTTTCATGCCGGGAGTGTTGGGAATGTGGGCGACTGTGGGAGTTTTAAAATAAGACTGAGAAAGCAGGGATTTTTTGTTTGTAGCCCTGCAGGGAGGTAAAGGGTTAAGAAATTGTGGGTTTGCTGAGAGCAAAGGCAGGGACTCTTCCCAACACAAATCAATTTACACCAGCCTGAGACATTGATTATAGCTGCCTCATACCTCACATGGTAACAGCAGACATCAAACAGACACTGTCAAGCCTGTAAAACCACACAGCAGAGGCATTATCTCCCTCTGTTGTGTGTGTTTGTGTGTGTGTGTGTAAGAGAGAGAGAGAGAGTGAGTGCGAGTGTTGTCTGTGTATATGTGTGTGTTGTTCAGCAGACCAGATATCTCTCCGCTTCCCCAGTTACTCAAACAAGGGGATGGCTGCTAGGCAACCAAGCCACATCACATCACATCAGGCAAGCTGGGGAGAGGGCGAGAGACATAGAGAAAGAGAGGAGGAGAGAGAGAAATAGGAGGAGGAGGGAGTTTGGAGGCAGAAAACTGTGCTGGCAGTATTACATAAGCCGGCAGCCCAGTCCCACTGCTCACATTAATGTGGTTAGGCACTCGGAAGTGATGTCCATTAGTCACAAGTGACAAGGCAGGTGAAGACGCGGCATCCAGCAGTGATTTTTAAAAGCCATTGTTGTTTATAATGGAGAGCATTACTAACAGATGAGTCAAAAAAACAAAACAAAACACACACACACACACACACACACACTCATTATTAGGGGATGAGTCGCCTACTATACCGTACAAACAGAGCAAACATAACAGAGACTGATAACACCCCAGAGGGATGGTCTTAAACAAACACACATGCATGAAGATATGTAATCTAAAGACACACAGTATGAAAATACACATCGCACACACACACACACACACACACACATAATAATGACATATGGAATGATATAAGTGAATGCCCCCTGCTAGAAAAAATATGAGCTCTCATTTGAAGATGAGAGGGTGGAAATGTTTGTGTTATGTGTGTGTGAGAGAGAGAGTGTGTACATAAAAGCTGTGTCAATCAACATGATCATCAAAAATACATCAAAGGCTAGAATAAAGATGAAGTGGGGCTGCTGTTGTGACTCGCTGCCTATACATAATCTATGTATCTGCATTTCCACACACAACACAACAGCATACATTCCATGTCAAGACGTAACCAGCACATCTCTGCGATTTATGAACCATTAAAGTGACACCCAGTGATTCTGATCATTAAAAATATTACTCATCTTTTGTCATTAATTGTGAAAGAAACCTCCCTCTGTACCAATAACTCCATAGGAGACGTACATTGGTACAGTACTTACACTATAGCATGATTTTTTTCTATACACACATCTGTTTTCATGTTAACATTCAACACCAGGAGAAAATATATATTCATACCATTTTTCATCCAAGATAGCTTATTAAGAACAGGCTAGGAATGTACAGATATAGTACTTTTGGAAAAATCAGAAGAACATCATCAGTCAGAGTGCACTGTTTTCCACTGTATCTGCATCCAGTCAGAGGACAATTCTTCAGCCTTAAACCAAACCTCCGCCCCAGTCCAGGAGTGATCAGAGCTCCCTGGGGATGATGGTGAAGGGCCGGATGGGGCAGGAGGCCTCGAGCTCCAGGGCCGTCAAGAAGCAGTCGGGGGCCTGGCTGGAGCTCAGAGACTGCAGGGCCTCGCCCAGGCCACTCCACGCCTCATGGGAGGTGCTGTGGACCTGAACCGCATCACGCAGGACCTTCTCCCCGAGATGGACGCGCCCGCTTTTCACCAGCAAACGGCCCTGGATGGACAGATGGATGGAGGGATGAAAAGGTTAACTTAGGTCTGTGTATAATACTGTTAGGCTCATCAAGACATGTTCAATGTCAGTCAGTTCAAAATGTTAATTGAAAAAAAATTAACTTTTTCCCACCTACAGGGAAAATGTGTCATATAAATGTTCCTATTCATTCTGTAGAACCCTCTAAAAACTCATACAGTACATACATACAGTAACTCAAAAGTACACAGTGGTTAGGATGATTTTTGTAGTACTTGAAAATGTATATTATGGGAATAGAAAGTAATTAAACAGGCAGTGGTTTAAATGCAACTATGTTTAATTGCTGAATTTGTTCAGTTAAACTGAATTAACCCCAATTCTGAGGTAAGTTACAGGATAAAGTTGACCTATGACATGCTCTCATTTTCACAGTACACTATGGTAATATCACATCAAACCACAGAACCCTGTCTCTGATGGGTTTTTTTTTATCCTAAATATCTACCATTAAAACATTTTTCATGGCATGATGAGATCAAGTAAGCAGATGGTGGATTTTTACAAAAAACATCTAAATCTTGTATTATAATGCCTGCTGTCCTGTAAACTAGTTTACTATGACAAAAAAGAAAAAAAAACAGCAACAACTGACCGTCCTACACTTGACTGGAGTCGTATTCAACTGGGATTGTACAAGTGAAGGGAGAAAATCCACAAATCAAGAGATTAGGAGCTGAGAGATGATGCAGTGTGTTAAGAGTTGGGCACACACACACACACACACACACACACTTATACACACATCCTAGTACACTTATCTTTGTGGGGTCCCGTCACTGACAATGCATTCCATAGCTCCTTCCCCTAACCTTAACCATCAGATCTGAGTGCCTAGCCCTAACCCCTAATTCTAATCCTAACCCTGAAACTAAGACTTACACCTCAACAGCCATGTAAACTTGTGGGGTCTAGCATTGTGCCCCCCACAAAGCTGCACTTCCTCACTTTTTACATTGTTAAAATATTGTTTTCCTACCTTCAGGCAAAGAGAAATGTTTCTGGTTTTACTGGTTTCAGTTAATGCAATGAAATTACAGTATGCCAATAAATTTACATTGACTTAAATCCTGTTGAGATAGCTATCCCATCACACTGCCTTCTCTTTTTTTGTCAACAGTATCTTACTGTTGCACTGCAATATTGCTGCCACAAAGCAATGCATTTACAAGCACTAATACTGGGAAATCAAACCTAGAGGACCATCATGGATGTCCTGGAACAGACATGGAGCCTCCTCAGGTTTGAGGTTGCAGTGTTGCTGCTTTGTGTTCCCTCTTCAAAGTGAGTATGACTGACCTGGGGGCTTTGTTTCTAACCTGCATGATCATGTGACTGCTCCACTAGCAATGGTGGGTAGAATGTTACGATAAAGCATCACACCTAAACATCACATACTCAACATTAAGCAGGTGTAGAGACAGAAAATAAGACACTATGGCTCAACAACCAGCTTGGAACTATTAACTTATCGACTACATGCTGTAGTCCCATCGCAATGCAAAAGTTCTGTCTTCACAGTGAGGCCATGAGTCCACATACTGTCCAACTTTGCATTTCATCTCTATAGTAGAAGCTACAATGACCGGTCTGTCCACTGCAGAGAGACCAGACTGAAGTGTTACTGAGTGTTAATGGGATTAGTAACTGTAATGTACATCCCTTCCTTAATCCCTTACTCAAAATAACTAATCACATTACTTTTACAAGTTACTAAATAATTGATTACTGCCTAACACTGGTCATCACTTTCATTATCCATGTCAAGCAAGTTTCCAAACTCTACAAAATGTATTTTCTAACATATTAAAATACATAACATATTCAAATTAAGTGAACTCGCTGGTCTATTGGAAGGCAGAAAAATGAATAGAAAACATTGGTATGTACCTTTTAAAGAACATGTTACTCCAAAGTGTTCATTTGCAGTGGCGTGTTTGGCGACTACAGCCCAGGGCTCTGCCAGGAGGAGTGGTGGGTATGCATGCAATCTCCACACTCACTGGTTTTATACTGTATGAATGTATGTATTGTATATGTGTGAGGCAGAGAGGGCTGAAGAGGGAAGTAACTGGCATTTCATGTAAACTGTATGGATATATAAATTGAATAAATGGCTGTTAAGGCTGATGTGTCAGTGTGTGTGTGTGTAAAGAAGAATATATGTGAGAAAGAGAGAGTTGATATCTGTTGTCGCCGTGTTAAAGGTCATGCGGAGCTTTGTGTGTGTGTGTGTGTTCTGTCCCTTCAGAGCTCAGCTCAGTTGGGGTGTGGTTGGTTTGAGAACCCAGCAGAGAAGAGCGACACGCAACTGACCAACAGCATGGAGTCAATTCTGTCTCACACACAAACATACTGCACACACATACACACACAAAAGCTATAGTGTCACATGCACACTCAAGGTGACAACAGGCAGCCACTCTTGCACAATATCATCCCCTTCTCTTACTTACATCTGTTACACACACACACACACACTGAGCTGGCCTGAGGTCAGACAGACAAGCCTTGTTATGCAGTCTCTACTCACAAGCTCCAGATTAATTGGGCTGAAATTCACATAGCTGTCTAGGGGCTCTGATGCAACTTTCAATAAGAGCACACACACACTCTTTCTCTCTTCCTGCATTCTCCTTTTCCTCAGCGCTGCTGTGTGGAAAACACAGAGGAAGAACAAAACTCTTGGGTACAGAGAAAACCTGTCACAGGATGCACACACAAGGTTTACCAGCTTGCGTGTGCGCGCGTGTGTGGCTATATGATTGTGTGTATGCACGCAATGTGTGTATGCATGTTTGTGTGTGGGTGTACACTCGAGGTGTATGATGTATTCCTTACCACTGGTTTGGCCACTAGCTTCCACATCTTACTGTCTGTGCCCTCCAGTCTCCAGACTCACAGGGGTTACATTGTTCCAGCGTTTCTAGCATAAACACAGTCGGCTACCGGGCAAACACACACTGACACACACTGACACACACCCTTCCATCTGTGCCGCACGTCAGTTATGCTGGTATTCACGGAAAAGTTGATCCTTCTGGGTCAGCAGCTCAATCAAATAAACACCACTGTATATACTGTGGTCTGATATAAACACAGGACAGGCTGAACAAGACAAACTGACAGCACACCACATTACACGCACACTGCAGCATATAAGACATTTAAAGACAGAGGATTGACATTTTAGGAAACAAGTATTTTCCTATTTGAGAGTGAGGTGAGATATTAATCTCACAAAAACAGGCAAGGGTCATCCACTAATCACAGAGTTGGCGGTTCAATCCCCAGTTCTTCCAGTCCACATGTCAAAGTGGCCGTGGGCAAGACACTGAAGTCAAAATTACTTCCAATGATCAAGCCATGGTAGCTCTCTGTCATCTATGTGTGAGTGTGAATGAGTGAATGAGGCAAATTGTAAAGTGCAGTGGATAAAAGCCCTACATAAACGCAGCCATGCAGAAAATGAAAGAGGGAGCAGATAAAAAAAAAAGGAAGTGAGCGAACAAATGTGCGTTCAAGAACATTTAGATTGCTACCGAGTGTGTCTGGCATTACACAGATAAAACTGGTATCTATTTGGTTTTGCTTTAATTACTCCCAGCCATCTGTCTCCAGTTTTACCTCAGCTGATCCCATCAAGCTTGGCAGCATAGGTTTGTTTCTTGCCGTGCCATTAAAGCACAACTGAGCTGAGCAGAGCCAAGCTGAGCAAGTGGGCAGTGGTGTTTCCATCCATGTTTCAAGTTAATTTAAGCAAACTTTTGAAATGCTGCAACAACACACAACATTTAATTAAGTGTATTTCCATCAGCTAGATTGAGAAGGATGAAAAAAGCTTCCTGAATGTCACAAAACAAACACACCCAACAGAGATTTGATTATGGAACTGATTAGCATTGGGGAAATGAGTTTTTGTTCTTTGGTGTCAGCCGATGTTATTCATATTTCATTCTGTGCAAAGACAAAAGGAGTACTTTGTAATATTTGAATGTACCAACTACAGCTAAGCAGCCACCACAGAGATTTATTTATGGGAATAATATTTATTGGATAACTTCTTCATTACCTAAAAACTTTTTCTGCCTTAAGTAAACATTGAAACTTTTGATTACATCATAGCTTTGCATACAAAAACTCAGACACAAATCCAGCCAATGTATAAAGGCTATAGTACAGACTTTAACCTCCTGCCCCATACACCAAACCCTAACTGAAAAGGTGGGTGCTAAGAGGTTAAACAAATGTGTGACTGGATGCAGATCTAAACTGAACTGACCAGATACTGAAGAGACAGATGGTTAGCTAGTTACACACTTCTTTATACATACACAAAATACTACCAACTACTGGGATCCTACTGATCCAGGGCAGCCTCTGTCAGTCTGTGTGATTGTGATGCCTTTATTCACTGTACAAAACCTCAGAAAAATCAACTCAGAATTATGTTGCTTTTTTGCTGCGTAAATTTCATGTTTCATGTGTGAAAGTACTGGTGATAAAAACAATGTAAATTACAATAGAAAAATATACTGATATGTGAATTAGTTGCACGAAAAAAAATGCCCTCTGTGTGTAAAGACTTTTACAGTACCATACATATTTCAATTTTTGATTTCTATTATGTTTGCAGAAATTGCTGAAGTGATATTTTCACATTATGGGTAACTGAGCATAGATTGATGGGCAAAATGGCAACTTCAATTTCCAATAAAATCTACAACACAATAAAAGCATGCAAAAAGTGAAGGGGTCTGAATACTTTCTGAAGAAACTCTACATGACATAAATAAAAAATAAGCCAGTGACAAAATGATCATATGGATCAGTTCCCAGAAAGAAAAAGCACAGAAATTAATGTCTTCTAGACAGTGTAGAGACAGCTGAACTCTAAATTTAGACTTGCAATCTGCTGTTGTCAGCCATGCTGCCTACAGAGCTGAAGAGCTGTGACTGACCAGGCAAACTGGAAAACAAGAATAAGATAATAAATTGTTAAGTTTAGGTAAGCGGTTAGACATTGTTATGTTACAGTTTTAGTCTAAAAGTGTTAAGTGTGTGCATTGCAAGGTTCAGTTGAATACGGTCCACAGTAATGCAATGTGGCAGCCAGAGAGCTTGTTATGACACCCAATAACCATCTGTTTAACCCCTGCGGACTAACATCTACTACACATATACACGCAGTGTAACCTAGAGGCCCAATGCCCTGCCACTGAACCACAAAGAGAGCCCCTACCTGAACCTTTAATCCCATCAGTGGTTAAGTCTGGGCACACAGGGAGTGGTGAGGTGAGCCAAGGCTACAGTATTTAACTCAGTCATCTTGGCTTGAACTTTCCTACTTATTAACCTTTAATATACAGTTTCCCTCTTCCCCCTCTTTTATTTGATGTAATACTTCAACATTTTGGGAAGAAAGCTTATTTGCTTTGTTGCGGAGAGTCAGATGAAAATACCACTCTCGTATGTGTCAGTCAAACATAAAGCTACAGCCAGCAGTTGATTAGTTTAGCTCAGTATAGACTGGAAACAGTCCAGTACCAAATACAGTGTTAATTACTAGGATATCAGAGGTGTTAATAGGTATATTGAGTTGGACAGAGCAAGGCTAGCTGTTCCCCCCCTGTTTCCAGCCTTTATGCTAAGCTAACCAAACTGACTTCTGGGAGTAGCTTTATATTCAGCGTACAGGCATGAGAGTGGTATCAATCTTCTCATCCAGCTCTTGAAGAAAAAATTCTCCAAATGTCAAACTACTTCTTAAGGTGGCTTGTTCCAACTCTTCACTGACGCCACATGATGTTTACACTAATTGCAATAGCTGAACCCTGTTTTGAACAGGGATAAGGTTTTATACAGGTTTCTGAAACCAGGATAAACTAGCTGTTTATATGCGCAAAACTTAATCAGGATATTCCAAAAACTCATCCATAACCAAGATGGCAGTGTGCATGTGAATACACTCCATAGTTGGTGTCTTTGGAATCTTAGGGACCTCCACTAAAATTCAAAAAGAGGTGCTCTGGGTTTGAATCATGTATAATGACTGACCCCCTGACCACTCATGGTGAGATTAAAGAGGTTAAAACCTCGTAACACTTTCACTGAGCCATCTGTCCAACGCATGTTTTGTTTTTGTCAGCATGATATGATATTGACCATGCTGACCTTATATTAAGCATCTCCTGCATAGCATGTTTGCACGGCAAATAGTATAATACAGTATTATAATGGTGAATGTATGTGTATCTATTCCTGTTACAGTACATCTAGAATCGATTCCTGCATTGCAAAGTACATCCTCACCTTTTCACAGATTAAAGCAGATATATAAATATAGAACAGTATAAAAGTCAACATGACACACACACACACACTCACATGGAAAGATAGCAACAGGAAAGGAGGGAGAGGGAAGAAGGAATGAAAGAGAGGAGTGACACAGGAGAACAGAGGAAACGAAAAGGAAGAAAGCGAGGAAGGAGTATGAGCGAACGAGCTAAAATGGGAACAATGGAGAGAGAGAGAGAGAGATGTGGAGAGAAAGAGAGGCGTCAAAGAAAAAGGAAAAAATAAGTGAGCTCAGATGAGCCATACATAGCAACGGAGGCACCAGCCAACTCCCAATCGTCTCTCTGTTTGCAACCCCGATTTTTTTCTTCCTCTTTTTCTCACTCACTTCCTTCTCTCTCTATCTCCCTCTCTCTGTGGTTATCAGAGGTCTTACTCAATAGAATATATTTCCCTGGTTGCTAGGCAATCCCATAAAGCGGCGAGAACCGAGCAAAGTGTTATAAATAATGTATTTGCATTATCTAATCAGCTGACAACCACCCCCATGCACACAGAAAGGAGAGGAGAGAGAGAGAGAGAGAGAAGAGAACGAGAGAGAGGAAGAGAGAGATGGGGGGCATTTGATAATCGGAACGCGATTCATTCAATGAGCACAAGTCCTCGTCCTCGAGAGTATGCATGCATATGTGGAGCTGTGTATGAATATGCTTCGGTTGGAGAGGAGGAAAAGTAAAGTGTGTGTGTTGGAGGTGTGCGTGCGTGTGTATGTGTGTGTGCATGCCAGCGTTCGTGTGTGTGTGACTGACTCAGAGCAGGCTCCACTACAGAAAAGGAGGGATGAGATGTGGAGGATGTAGGGAGTGGGTCAGATTCATTTCATACCATTGCTGGAAGCAAGGCTGGGCCGCGTTTCAGGATCAGCTACCCATCAGAACAGACACACATGCACCACATGACACACATACATAAACGTCACCCGAACGGTTACTATAATGAGGTTAACAGACAGAGAGATGTGTAAAAGCTGACATGGCTAATACTGTGGTAGACAAACAGAATATGTGCTTGGATTTAACCTGTGGACTGCAACAACCAAGACGTTACACTAGAAATCTGTTGCTAACCTTCAGCACACACAAACTTACACACACACAACATACCATAGCCCTATACTGGTTTCCCTCAGCAGAAACACACCCTCATCCATCCAAAAATATCTTTGAAACCAGCAGCTGACCAGAGCTGTGAGTCACTGTCTGATCGCTGCATTTCTCTCTCTCTCTCTCTCTCTCTCTCTCTCTCTCACTCTCTCTCACAAACACATACACACACTCAAAAACCATGTGGACATAGTTGATGTAGAGGTGGAGTGAGTAAATGGGTGTGCGGCGAATGAGGGAAGATGGTGGTGGTGTGTTATTACTAACCAAACCGCAGGGGCTAGTGGCCCATAACTGGCTTCCGGTTATGGGTTTCCCTTACTCACATTGCCCCCTTTCCATCTACTGTGGCTACAATGAAGAAATTATGAACACGCTTCACTCCGGTTGAAGCTGTTCAAAACCCTTGAAAAAATCCCTTTGCTTAATTGATTTTTCTGTTCCTGTTTGAGCAAATTGAATTGTCTATCTATAGGAAATGTATTTACGC
Source organism: Lates japonicus (assembly GCA_033238685.1). Taxonomy (NCBI): domain Eukaryota; kingdom Metazoa; phylum Chordata; class Actinopteri; family Centropomidae; genus Lates; species Lates japonicus. The sequence goes on from BRZM01002087.1 coordinate 62,205, forward strand.
CTGGGATATAAAAAGAACAAAGCAAAAGCCAGCAAGCAGCGAAGCAAAAGCTTAGCTTAGCATTAGGACTGGATGTTGAGGAAAACAGTTAGCTTGGCCCTCTCCAAGGTTCAAAAATCAACCTTCTTAGGCATCAAAAGCTTTGTTTGTGGTTGTAGAGGGAGTTTTATGACTGTCTCTAGAATAACTATTTTATCGCCAAGTGTTTCTGTGCAGTGACTTTTCCATGAATCTGTGGTTAGCATTTTTGTGCTAGCTGTTTCCAGTCTTTATGCTAAGCTAAGCTAATCGCCCCCTGACTCTTGCTTGATAGCGGAAGGTATCAACCTTCTCATCTAGCTCTCAGCAATCAGGCTCATAAGCATACTTAAAAATAGCACTGGCTGTATGTTTTTGTTTCTTGGATGGCATGTAATGGCTTTACAGTGGCTTTTAAAATGAAAAGTAAAACTAAATGTACAAATAAACCTCAAATGTTTGATTCTTTTAAAAACCATGAAATAGAGAAAATATGACTCTGAAATCAAATGCTAGAATAATCATTGCATTCAGATTCCTGTAAAACTTTTGGCTTAAATCCAGTACTCCAGTGGTTAAGACATATTCAATATAACTGCTGTGTCCCCATTTTGATTCTGGAGACCTTTGCTGCATATTATACACCTTTCTTTTTCGCTGCATGTATCAATACCGTAAGGTCTCCAATAAAGGCAAAATGTAAATGTAAATAAAATGTTGTTTTTTAGAGACATTTCACATGTTACTTGTCACATGTATCTTCCACAATGAAGAACTGAAAATGAGAAAAACGTCATTTTGAGGCCACAGTAGGATTACATCTATTTTTTTAAATCTGTACCTCTGATAACTAAAAAAGCCTTTTTAAAAAAGGACATTCAAGGAAAGTACAGTATGTACTAGCTCGAGTGTAAGAATATCAACCAAGAATATCATCAGAATTCCCCCTAAGGCAGAGCAGAATAAATGGGCCACCGGCACACAAAGTGTCCACAGCAGATACAGTGTAAAAATAAATGCATGAAGCCAGAGCCACTGAGTAGCAGCAACTGTAAGTTGTATTCTGGCAGGCTGATGCAAGCCAGAAATATGGGCAGTGCTCCAAATAAAATGTCCCACACACTGTCCCACTTAGGCTCCATCACAGCGCAAGGATGCAACTATTCACACTGCTCCATTAGCATGTATAATACATAATCCACAACATACAGAATTCTATAAAGCAACATTTTTATACTTGGGTCTATTAGTTCCTACGATGTTGGGCATCACAACGGTGAGCACTGTCGCCTCACAGCAAGAAGATTCTTTTCTGTGTGGAGGTTGCATGTTGTCCCTGTGCCTGAGTGGGTTACCTCCAGGTACCACAGACATGCAGGTTAGGTTAATTGGTGTAGGTGTGAATGTGAGCGTGAATGGTTGTGTGTCTCTATATGTCAGCCCTGCAATAGACTGGCAATCTATCCAAGGTGTACCCCACCTCTCGCCCACTGTCAGCTGGGATAGGCTCCAGCCTCCTGCAGCCTCAAAGGATAAGTGGTATAGCTAATGGATGGATGGATGAATAGTTCTTACAGTGACATGTGCCTAAATTCAAGCATACACACGAGTTCTTCAGAGAGTATTACCTTTTTGCACACTTCCTTTGCAGATTTATCTTAATATGATAAATTAGCCATTTTTGCCTATAATAACCCATGATAACAAAGTAAAAACACAATTTTTGTGAAAAACTGAGATGTGTCATTTACAAAAGTATTCTGACCCTTAATTCAGTACTTTGTTGAACTCCTTTGGCAGCAATTACACTTTCAATGCCTCTTTGATAAGTTAGCACACCTATCCTCTTAAAGTTCAGTTTAGATGGGAAGTGTCGGTGAACTGCCTTCTTAAGGTCTGAATACTTTCTGAGGCGACTGTACACACGATTCACTGAAAAAAATAAAAAAAATTCTACATGTGCACCAAATCCATGGAGGAAGTCAGGCATACCCAAACACAATCATGTCTTAACACATGCACATGTACGCACACACTCTCAGACTGAGAACACATCTGCCCTGTAAGAGACCCAGAGTAGGACACTGCCAGCTGGCTTTGTTTCAACTTTTTCAACCCCTGGGATTGGTTCTCCCACTGGCCAAATATGGAAGAGACGCGTACCTCTGTCTACCCCAATGGGACTTCACTTCTAGACATACACACAAACACACACTCGCACACAAACACACTCAGACTAAAGTGCACAGTAGGAAGAAAAGCATTAGCCTTATGTGGTCACAAGGTGGCCAGTACTTAAGTCACAGAGATATCAACCAGCACATCTATGGTCACTATGGAGACCACAGTCAAAGTCTGCCTATGTGTGTAGTGTGTGTGCGAGTGAGTGTCAGGCGTTGAGAGGTTTGGATTTGAGGAATATCCCTCTCTGGTCCCTTCACCATGACAACAGAGAAAGTTCAAAGGTCAAAGCAACTGTGGTTAATCCAGTGGATCATCTGGAGGACAGACTGGGAGAGAGACTGGAGGAGGGAGTGGTGGAGGGAGCAGAGGATCGTCGATGAAAGAAATGTGGGGGAGTGATCAGGCAAGAGAAAGCTAGTCTTTTGAGCAGCATTTATTTGTTGGTTATGGACCAAGGCTTGTTTCTATTTTCTGGAAATTTAAAGCTTGCTCCACAACAAATGAGCACATCTCAGAATATGACTGAGCTATAATGTGATATTACTATAATGACCCCAATCCCACACTGACACTGTACAGTTACACACAGGAGGAAAAGAATAATGATTGAGGAGATGACATCACTATTGCTGCGAGTTAATATTAGCAGCTAGTAGCGCAACCATTTATAATTCCTGTTGTAAATTACACATGAAACTAAAACTGCATTCACTATTAAATACAGCAATTGAGTATTTCAGGCTAACATATGCTATAACCATTGGAAAAAGAGGGATTTGTTTGAAGGTTCCAGAGTAATGATTACAGAGCATGAATAATAGTCAAACAGTATTGTTTTTCTGTTAAAGGCACTACACTGAATAATTGAGAGTGGAGGCAAACCTGCTGTACAGCTTTTAAAATAGAGGGATTTAGAAACTCCACTGCCAACGCAATCTGATCAGCTTTAATAAGGCATTGATGATATTAAACAAGCTAGGATGCATTAAAGCTGTGATAAAGAATTACAGATATTCCATCTGATATTGATTGTTGAATCCTTCAAAGTTATATTTTCTTATGATTACTAAAAATTGTTTATGTTGTATGATTCTGTTTAAAATGTAGTTAGGTATTTTCAGATTTTCCTAGCTGTACATGTCGGCTAAATATTCTGAACAACCATATTTAAATTTGTGAAGTAAAGACAAACCAATGAAATACACTATGCAGAGAGAATACATACATTTTAATAAAAATACGAGTGGCTTATCTCATTTCGTAATCTAATTTTCAAGTTGTCTCTCCACAGATATCATTATGGATGCTACACTAAATGGTGACATTGTCCCTGCTTACTTAGCTGAAGGTCTGTATGGTAAGAGTATGTGTGTGTGTGTACCAGAGGTACACAGTTTATCTGTGTGAATGTATGTGTGTTTGTGAGAGTTGACACAGTTCAGTCTCCTTAATATGTTTTAAAAGTCTAAATGTATTTAACCGTGTATGTGGAGACCAATTTTTTTCTTTTACTATATTTTATGTGGAAAATGTCATTTTATCAAGATTTTAACTTGTTGAGATGCGATATCTTGGCGGTAAAGACGAAAAACCTCATGCGTAATGACCCAGGTGAACTACATGTTCTGTACTGTTTGTATGGTGTTTCCGGTGACATGTTAAGGAGCTGACAAAATTGAATTTTTGGGTAATTTAATTCAGTGGACGAAACATTTAAATTTGTGTATCTCTGTGTGTGTTAGTACATGATCACATGTGTGAGTCTGGTTCGACTCTGAGGTTCTGCAATATAAAGTGTGTAGTCAATTTAGTGAACTCAAGTAAAGAATTTTCAGTGCATGGATGTGTGTAGTCCAGTTGCATGCTAGGTTGCATACATGAGTGTGTGTACATGTTAGCCTCCTTTCTTACGCCTCCATTTTAATCTAATACCATAAATTGTGAGACACTTAACAGAGCAGAATGTTGGCATAAACTCTAATTCAATTCTAGTGAGCTCTAATGCTTTCACTGTCTCACCATGTGCACCAGTATGCGCCTCCTGTGGGGATGGATGGCCAGAGCCTCACCGCATGCGCCTTGGCTTCTCATTCCAGTTGGCTCCGGAGTCGGGCCAGGTGGCCCCTGCAACAGCAATCAATGCACCTGTAAGAGCGCTGGCCTCGGCTATGTAGTGAACTGGGCCTCCTTCAGCCGACCGCCTGCCATGAACAGCTCTCTGCGGGAGTAAGCAGGAGGGGGGAAGTTGGAGAGGAGAGAAAGGGTGAGAAGGGGAAAGCGACAGGCAGTACTGACACAGAATGGAGGAAATGAGGCAAGAGGAAGAAAGCGAGAGGTACAAGAAAAGAGGATACAAGAAAGTGAGAGAGGAAGGAAGGACAGGTGTGAGGGAGAAACAGAGGAACAGAGAGCAAGGGGGGAGGGTGCAAAAGAGAGGGTAAGAGAGGGGTGATGAAGAAAAGGCGGATAATCAGGGGCAGAGAATGGAGGAAAATAGTATTAATCCCCTCAGTACAAGTGAAAGTGACAGAGATGATTAACTAAATCAACAGCATCAAGTTAAAATGCAACCCAGCACCAACACAACAAAATACTACACTTGATGGACACACACACACACACACAACCACAAAGACAGGTGAAAGAGAGAGGAGCAATGTAGTGCCTGGGAAGTCATGAAAGTCTTGTCAATATGCTATCATATACTAAAGCTGCCTGCCTCCTTTCTTTGCTGCTGCTAAGACGAGGACAACCCCCCAGACACGCACACACACTGACACGCACACACACTCACACACACAGAATTACGCTACAAGCAACTCATTGTCCAATAGCACCCCAGAGCCGACTCAGGAGGACCCGCCCCTGAGGATGGGAGCACAGACCACTGTGTGGACAGGATGTTTGGGCAGGAGCTGTCAATTATGAGTGAACGCTGTCAACACCCAGAGAAACTTGAGAAAGAAAGCCCTCAGCTCTAAACAAGGACAGCCTTGTTGTATGTTACAGAGAGATAGAGTGAATCAGCGTAAATATATTGAACGCCTGCTCCAGAGAGCTGTGAACCCACATGTGTGTGTTTGCATGATGTTTTGTTTGTTTTACCTGTGTCTCAGACGTTAGATGGGAACACTCAGTGCATGCATGCTATTCTGTGAGATGAAAAAGAGCCATTTCCCAGCTCGGGTTCCTTTATGCAGCTACATTTCGGGGAAAAAAGGATTCATGAATGGTTATGTAAGGCCTGCCCTCACCTGAACTCCCAGAAAAGAAAAATACTATTAGGATCAGTGTGTGTGCATGTATGCAGTCCATTTATATGTTTCATGGTGTGTGTGTTTCTGTATGGTTACATACAGCTAAATGTATCCTTTTAAAGAGCCTGTGTGTGTTTCATGTAATGATGAGGATGTGAGATTGAGAGAGGGAAGGACCATGAAGAAGAATGCTTAGCTAGAGGGGGAGGGGGTTGGGGTATGGGACTGGCTCAGCCTTAAGTGAGGGGACACACCTCGCCCTCACACTGAATGCACGCACACACACAGTTTGGCGAGTGTGTTCTATTTTGCCTGTTCTCAGCAGAGGAATGAAAAGAGCTGCTGGACGAGAAAATAACTCTGGGCCACATGCACACGGGGGCGGGACTCTGCCCTCCACCCATCCCGCCCTGTGCTGTAACACGCTGGTATTCTGCTGCATCACTGCCTTCGCTGGTTGCTGCATGGATTCCTGCCTCATCCACTCCAGCTGAGTGGATAGATGAGTGTTTTGTGCGGAGCATCTCTGTACCACTCCCCTTCACATTTCCTGCTAATGCGCCTGCCTCCTGAACTCTACATGCAGACCGCAGGCTGAAGCGTGGAAGTACACAAAGTATGCTGTATTGAATGGAGCTGAATGGTTTGACCACTAAATTGTTAACAATTTCGTATTTACTCATGTCTGTGAAGGCAGAGGTACGGTAAATGGCTGCAGTAATCACACCAAATTACACAGTTTTAAACAAGGTTACAAACATCATCTCCAGCACGAATTGTTTTGTTGTTTATCTAGATCCCTTATGTTATACCACAAGGTTTTTCCAACTTTTATTATATATAGGTGACCCCAGCTGATCTGATCTGTGATTGCAGTGCCCAAATGTAAGTGCAAGTAAAGCTCACATTGTACCAAGGTATAAACAATGCCTCACTCCCTCAGAGAGACTGAAATTCAATTGAGCTTGTAAGGAGGTCAGCTGCACAGCTCTATAGTAGCATCTGCACAACATTTTCATTCGTAGTTCCTAAATTAAATGCCTTTATAGCAACATAAACAGTGGATGCAAAACCCGCTCAAATTCTCCTGGCATTATTTTAATATCTAGGTGGTATTGTCGCTGTACCCAGAGAATGAGTCCTCAGATGGTGATCCCTTAACTTTTCATCTATTACTACATGAATATCACCATGTTTGTTTGTGGTTTTGAGAGAACCTCCACAATTTTGGATTAATTATGAAATTTGGTTATGACATTCATGCTCCGGGTTTCAGAACTGAATGAACTGTACAACTTTGGTGATCCCCATCTGCCATCATCAGGTCAAAGTTTCCAAGCCTGAAATAGCTAATATTATCCCAATTTATGTTTAGTGCTACCAAATGTTATATGCTAACGCACTAAACTAAGATGGTACTTGCTGAACTTCCTCAGCATGTTAACATTGGTCACTGACCATGTAAGCATGCAACATCAGCATTCATTTCAAACATCAATGTACAAAGTACAGCCTCTCAGGGCAGCGTGGTTTCAGACTTCTAGTCTTGTTAGGATTTATTGCTGCAGTCTTTCAAATAAAACAGGAGATCTGGAAAGCTTTAATTGTCTGAAATCAATTTTTCTCCATTTTCACTTGCCATGGGATTATTATTCATGAAGCTTAATAACACTGAGAAACACAAAACTATGAAATCTGATTACTGTCGATTGTCAATTTCCAACAAAAACTTTCCTCATACACCTTTTTCCAGCTCAGAGTCAATAAATACACAGCCAGACACAGAGTTTCTGTTCTCTCAGTTCAACAGCAAATTAACTCCCATGTAGCACACACTGTGATTTCATGATAATTGGTCGACACTGCACCCCAAACAAGTGTTAAAAAGAAATTCTGTTGACAGAAGGAACTTCAAATCCAATTTTCCAAGAGATCCAAAACCTCAAGGTTTTGAAAATTATGTTTACAGCTATGTGTGTTGTTATTGGCACCAGCCTGCAGCCAAATGCTGCTCCAGGGTAGTCCAGGATGAAATCCTTACGACGGGTGGAGCTGATGTCTGACACCTCAGAGAGCGCCGCCTCCAGACGACACTGGCGACTGATGAAGGCTCAATGAACCTGTGAAGGAAAGGAGATTTATTACTAGGACTGTAGAAAACTAGATCCAGTTGGTAAATTGATTACATACATTTAAAAACAAGATAATATAATACAATAATATAGTGTTACAGATACTGATTACAAATTCAGTTCAAAACCCTTTTAAATATGACAAATACTGATCATGAAATGAGATCACTTGTTCATTTATTGACAGAATAGAGCCACGCTCAGAAAAACAAACATGTTCAGAAACATCAATAGATTTCCTGTGACTGAATGGCACCAAAGAGACCTGCGATCCTGGATACAAAACACAGATGTGGACGGAGTCAGATCATTTATATTTAAACAGCACATTCAGTTGCCCAAAACTGCTGCAGACAGGCAAACACAGTTTTAATCATAATAGGTCAAAGGCTGGGGGATTTAGACGACCTGCACACCCATCTTTCTCACTGGAAATATTTGGCTCACCAGAGAGGAAGACAGATGTGTTTAACTTAAAATAATCCACCAGCATGTTGGAACCAAATATGTACAGTGGCAGGCCCCCATTAGAAAGACTTAACCAGCAGCACACCAGTGGAGGCGCCCCTGAAGCCGCGCAGGGTCAGGATGGAGGTGGCTCGTCAGCCAGGGCTGACCTCTGTCTCAGCCATCGCATATTGCTGCTGTCATCTGTCTCACTGCAACACACACATACACTAAAGAAGACATGTGTACAGTACAAACATACATGAACAAACGCACTCCACTAATGTAAGCACTACATACACTACATGTGCTCACCTTTAGAATTAAACTATTCAAACTAAAACCAAACTATTCTTTGTTTAGTTATTAATATTTTGTAGGTTATTTTAGATTTGTACATCAACGGACATTTAATTTGAAAACGAAAATCTACCAGTATCTCCAAAGGCTCTCCAACTTGAGCCTATAAGGTTGTCTCACTGCTAGGGTAGACTGAGTTTATGGAACTCAAAACCAAATTAAACTAAATTAATTTAGTAAACTTTTCAGCACATAATCACATTATGGTTGGATACTGAGTGTACCATGTTTAATAGCCTGAAAATAAGGTTAGGTAGTTGGATCAAGTTTTGTTGAGACAGCTGGGTTTCAACTGTCTTGTTTTGACTTAGCTAACATTTTACTAGAGATAGCTAACACTCAGGAACTGAAGCAGTAACCTGAAATTCCTTACCAACATGCTATTAGTTCACAAAAACAGAATATACTGTTTAGTATGTCTGGAACCCCGTATGAAACCAATAGTGCATGAATTACATGTTCTTGCTGCACTCAATGCTAGCTAAAAGTCAGATGCTCTGTAAATACCCTCCATCATAACTCCCTTGGTAATGAATACACTGAGTTTGTGTGACATTATTAAACAATGATTTTTCCAAGAAAATCATTGTTTTCTCTTGGTTTAGCAGATAGATAGAACCTTATGAAACCAAACAAAAATGACCAAAGGTTCTGGCTGTGATGCACCTGCTCTAGAAAACCCTGTCTTAAATGTTTTTGATACCAGGTTTCTGTTATCATGATGAATAACAGAGAACTGCATCAGTTTTGCTATATATGTATATTTGCTATGTGTGAAACCTAAGCTCCTCAAAAACCACAGATAGAACTCCTTATAATTCCATGGACACATGATATATCACAAATGTTGAAAGCATGAACACACACACACACACACACACACACACACACACACAAACAAACAACAAACAACAAACACACCATATGATAAATATAATCAATACCACAGCAGCAAAAGCTTCCCACTTCCAGCTTCAACATGCATAGCTTAAAAAAAACGCTTGAGCAGTCAAGTGTTGCACATTCAACAGTGGTGATAGCAAAGCAGTACAAACACACTATCATCCCATATACACATTCACCTGGAGTGCTCACATCATAGCTGCTTTGCCAGCGCTAAATATCTCTTCACACAGGTCTGCAGAGCTGGAGCTGGCCAAATAGAGCCTCTTCGTTTCAATTTTGTGAACAGCACCACAAACACACACACAGATTACTTATCTTTTGTTTAACAAGTCATGGTTATTTTTTCATGTTTTGTTGTTACATCATGTACTTAGGGTAAATTTACGCTGTGCCACCACGTTCCCAAGCAGAAATATCCTGGAGAACTTGGATCCAAACACAAAGTCAAACCTGTTCTTATTGTCACCGATCACATCAACTAGAGTATCAACACACAACATGTTAACAACTGCAGGTTTGTAAGAGACCAATACCTGTCGCGTTCACCACTGAAAAGTGGATTCTGCAAACAGCCTCTGTGGATGAGCAGTGAAAAGTAGCTGATATTATCCTAGTTGCTTATTTTATTATAAAATAAGGAGCATATAAATATGCACATGTACACAGTCACGCCTGTGTTAGTGTTTGTGGTTTCTACAGTAGCTGATAAGTGCTCAGACCCATCAACATCTAACTGATACATGTGGGATTAGAGCACAATATGGATCGACAGAAAAGAGAGGGGAAGATAGTCAACAAGCCTAAGACAAGGAGAGTGTTGATGAGTAGAGGTCAGAGAGTGTTTCCACTGCCCTTTTAGTTGAAGACAACTGGTTAAGGATGTGGGAGTCTCTGATGTGTGTGTGTGTGGTAATTGCTAGAAGGGGGCTCTCAGAGGATGCAGTCTGTCATGGCATCACTCCATCCTGAAAGTGTGAGGACAGAGAGAGAGAGAGAGTGAGAGACAGGGAGACTATGGTGTTCACTCTCACATCTGACGCCCGCCTGCCTAGCTGTCCACTGCCCGCCTGTTGCTGAAGGCTCCTCCAATTATTCTGTACTCCTGTCGAGGGTGGGGGAGGAAAGATAGAGAGAAGGAGGAAGGGAAGGACAAAGAGATGGATGAAGGGATGGAGAGAGGGTGAGGATCACAGGCAGAGCGAGATGAGCTCGTCAGGGGAGAAACTCACAGTGAATGCGCCTCATTACTAACTCACAGGTCGGTGGACTACTGGGGAAGGTGTGTGTGTGTGTGTGTGTGTGTGTGTGTGTGTGTGTGTGTGTGTGTGGAGGGTAAGGAGGAGAAGATGAGGATGTTGGAAAAGAAAAAAAAAAATGAAAGTGTATGTGTGTGGGAGGAAGGGGGTTGATTTTGACGTGGATGACAAGGCTGCTGAGGGACGCTGTGTTAAGGATACGCTCTGCCAGTAGGGGTTCACTGGAGTGTGTGTGTGTGTGTGATTTGAAGCGCTCCAGGCTCCCCCATTACCAGTGTGGCAAGCGTTTAGAAGCATTGTGAGGGTGTAAATCCATCCTGGTGTTGAAATGTGACAAGGTGTGTGTGTGTGGTGTCATACATACAAAGAACTGGACTTCTCTTGTCTTAAGTATTCATTAATACTGTACTGTACTGTACTGTACTGTACAATTCAGTTTACCATAAATTCTCATAATAATCAGATTATTCAACAATAATGACTTTATTTGTGTCTCTCTTCTTAACACACAAATACTGTCCCTCATTCACAAATGATTTCCAATTGTTTATGTGCATTGTTGTTTTTGTTTGTTTAGGGTTTTTTTTTGATCTGGCCGAGCCATTGTCAATGAAAGTCAGCATTTCCTGCAGTAGTTTCACAGTAAAAGAAGAGGGTCTGCATAGTGAAAGAAAGAAAGAGAGAAAGCGTTCTTTTCTTTAAACATTCTTATATTTTGAGTAAAGAGTTTGAATAAGAGGGCCTCTAATTCTTTTAGCTTGTATATAAAGCCTTATTTGTGCAAAAAATATTTGCCTGACAAAGACCCTAGATTGAAAACACGCATGGAAAACTTGCTGAATGAAGTGTGCAGGCAACCCCAAGACAACTGGGATTGATGTGCTCTACTGTCTATTTCTTCATATTACAAGTCTGCGAGAAAAAGGAGGATTGCGTCATTTGAGCTACTGAAAGCTTTCAATGTCATTTATGCAAGAAAAGTTGAGCTTTATTGACAGTAACTTAACATCAATAGAACGTGGATAAAATTTGAATTTGCATTAACAGCAAAAATTAGGAATAAATGCCTGTGTCTACTATAAGCCTGTTTCAAACAAAGGCCGTAGTCTTTCTGCCAATGAGGACATTGTTTGAGATTTTACACCTCATTCTTTGCAGTTAATTCACATGTTTTGGCCTTCACAAGTGTTTAAAACATAAATTAAATAGAGCTGATAATATATGCTGGTGTTCAAATGCTATTGGGTCTGAACACATATGCTACTCTGTTTTTGGCACTTTATAAGTGGTTCAAGCACTACTTTCTTCACAAATCTACAGCTATTTATTTATAACACATCAAGGTCCTGAAGGTCCTGAGTTATAAACTGACACCAGCTTAACAGACTAAAACAATGGTATAGAAGGTGACCAGTGAAGGAAGGAAAACTTCATATCAACAGCAAACCTGTTACATCATGGTGGCAATGTCAAACTGATGTAAGTCATCCAAGGATAGAGTCTTCTCCCACCTTGTTATTCACCACTCCATCACAGATACCAGAGTTTCCCCGTAGCTCCAGAAAAAATAGATTTCATCAAGATTACAGCACTCGCAACCACACATCAGATTACAAAGACAGCCTAGCCTCCCTGGGAATGAGCCTGGCTTGTGAAAAGCGTGAGTGTTTGGACGATGACAGTGAGCAGCGAGCTCAGTTTTTAATGCTCGTGGTGGCCAGCTAAGAGTAGTGAGTGCCAGTGTAAACCTGGCGCTGTGTGGCTGAAGCACACGTTCCTTGAAAGGGTACATCTACAGTATTACTCACTCTGCACTCACAGATCAGAAAGTGTATATTTTCTACAGTCTGACATAAGACACACACACACACAGTGGGGTCCAAAAGCTCAGACCCTTCCCATTCAAAGTGACAGGTGTGTGTGTGTGTGTGTGTGTGTGTGTGTGTGTGTGTGTGTGTGTGCGTGTATATAAATAAATATATATATAAATATATATATAGTACATCCATGAGATCAACACATACAAGCCTGTGCAGACGTGCCTGTTCTGTGTAGTACAGCATAAGCCAGGCACGCCGTGCATGCTTATGCACAGCTTTTGTACAGGATGCACACATGCACACACACACTCTGCTCGCTGCAACACCCTGTTAGATGAATGCAGAATCAAAGGCTGGGATTAATCATTCTCTTTAGTGCCAAAACTATATCATTACCTTCTCTCTCCTCCTTCCCTCTCTCTCTCTCATACACACATACACAACCTCTCTCTCCTCAGCTCTCTCAATCTGTAGAAGAATCACATTTCACATTGAAATGCATGCCTGTTTACTGGGTGATTAAAATTTCAAAGAAAAGGGAGAAACAGAGACAGAGAGATCAAAAAGATGAGAGGCAAGGAGAGAACGAGAGGGTGAGAAAGGAGGAAAGCGAGAGGAAAGAGACGGAGAAGGAGAGGAAAGATAAATGGGAGAGGATGTGGGATAAAAGGAGGAAGGAACAATTCAGTATGCTACAGCAAGCTGACAGTTTGCTGTGGAGCAGAGAGGCAGTGACTAACAGGAATTACACACATACATGCGTACACACACATATGCACACACACACAAAACACACAGTGACACACAAACATGCATGTGCAAGATTACGATCTTGTACACATGTACACCCACATCCCCCCAGCGTCACAACACGTAAATACACACACAACTGTCACGGAATGCCCAGCACCACACATGATACACACTTTGATCTTTGATGCTCGCTCACACATCCAAAGCAAATGATATTCAGTGAGCTTGTTACTGAGAAAACACCTCCTTTCACTATCTCTCTCTCCCCATCTCTCTCTCTCTCTGTGTCTCAATCTCTCTTTCTCTGACTCTGAGATCTGCAACTGCCTCAGTCCGAGGGTATTGATATGTTCTGGATGGGTCTGGATTCATTTTCAGGTGCATATTGCAGGTTTGGCTCAGGTTTAGGGCTAAAATACTGTTGATAATCAAATGGTAGAATCAAGTACTGCCTCCATTAGTACAGTTAAAACGATTATTATGACATTATTTGCAATGCATACTGATAATCTTGTCCTTTTTTCACATGCAACATTCTTCTCTGTCTGCATGTAAGCAAACATGCACAGGTGTCATCTGGAAACAATCATGTTGCTGTTTTATTTTACACCTTTGTATGAATTCTGGGTATGACATTTAAGTACATGTTTCAAACCTGCCTCTCAACAGGAAGTTGGATCAACCAATGAGCTTGTGTTGTGAAGATTTACTCAAACACACCACTCTGCATTGAGACAGCAAGTTGGCAATGATTTGGGGAACATTTGCAAATGATTTGGTTTAGTGCTCTTTTCACAACAAGGAAAAGTTGTGATTCCAGTTTGGTTCATTAAAGCTCCATTAATTGCTAGTGGCTAATGTATTAGCATAACAAAGCATAACATTCACCTGTTTCAACAAAGAGCAAACACAGAGCACAAATCTACAGTTGTGCATCCGTCCTCCTGACGAATGTCAGCAATATTTACTCTCCTTTTGGCTCTGTTTTGGTCTCCACCAATTTCTGAGGGAAACATGTGGCTCTTTAGGTAATAAATGTTCCACTATGCTCACCAGCTAGTTGCTAACTTTGTCTATCCGATGTTTTGTAAGAGCATTGGGATGGCACAAAGACCTTCAAGTAAAACACTAAAATTATGGGCTGAAAGATGCTACAACACTGTGTAGAGCTGAGGGGAACTGCAGAGTGGAATGATAGTTCTGTGTGTGTTTGTCACTATGAGAGACATCTACACATTACACACAGTCATTTCATTCATTGTTCATTTAAGATATTTATTGGTGCAGCTTTAAGTGATTGCTCACAACTATATTGTTAGGACTGACTTCAGAACATACAAACAGTTTATCAGTAGGGAGAGATGTTGATGCTAATGCTTGGTGAGAGCTGTAACATTACTTCTAATTCAGTTTCTCTATTGTACACTATAATATTTAGTATGTATAGTATATAGTATAGTATACTGTGTGATGTTTCCACTAACACTCACAGGTCCTTACTCAATTATTATGAACAGATATGATGTAACAGCAGACTAGACCATTTGTTTGCTACACAGAAACTGGTCTACTCCTTTATTTTGAGAGAGAGAGAGAGAGAGAGAGGGAGAGAGAGAGAGAGAGAGATAGAGAGAGAGAGAGAGAGAGAGAGAGAGAGAGCTGTTCCCAAGCAAGGTTTGGGCCAAAAATCCATTGGGTAAGGTCAGGCTAGGGCAGAAATTTCAAGCCCATGCAGAGTATCTATATCTCTCTCTAGCTCTCATTTGGTTCAGTTAAAATTAGTTTTACTGGCAGGAGTGAAATTATTAATACTAAAACAGATCAGTAAATCTTAGAGGTAATGTAACAGCTAACAGACATTCAGTAACAAGTCATGTTAAATCAGCTGCTCCATTCAGCAAACAACAGATACATAGATATGTATCTCTCTCTCTTTCTCTCTGACTCAATGTCTCTCTACCACTCCATAACAACAGTTTGGGAACAACAACTGATGCTGCCTGCTCTACCCATATGACCTCATGGTTACTGGGGCGATGGGGATTCCTGGCGCAGAGAGCGATGCGATTGGCTGAGCCCGGAAAAGAACTCTTAAATGGGTCAAAGCAGTCAAGTGTCTCTACGGAGGAGGTGTGTGTGTGTGTGTCTAAGTGTGTGATTGTGCATCTAGACAGAGAGAGAACAGATTTCATCTCCCAATTTTACATACAGTACTGATAAGTAAAACCTGTGCAATTATGAAACAGTAGTCTTTCCTACAACCTCCCACTCTGTCTCTGTGTTTTGTTCTTCCTGTCAGGCTCTTACATCCTTCCTTCCCTTCATTGTGTCATCAGTTTTCTTGTTTTTCTGCATTTCCTCTCTCATCCTCTTGCTCCTGATGTATGGATGTACCCCATCTGTCTGTGCTGGAACCGTGGAGGCCAACACTGACCCCAAATGGTTGTATTATGAAATGCTTTACTGGGCTTTGAAATAGAGAGAAAACACATCAAAATGTTATGGTTACTGTGAAATAATTGGCTAGGAGTGTTAATGTTGTCTTTCTCAGATACAACAGAGCTTCCTCCACAGCTAATGAATATGTTTTTAATGTTTTTGTTCAGTAGGACTGACTGAAAACCTGTGATATAATGTGAGCATTTTAAACCACAATGAGGGGCCTGCACTGCCACTAACCGGCTTCAAACTATTTTTATATGTGACTTAACTTTTTGAACCTAGACAAGAATAAAATTCTGGTGGGAAAAATTAATAATTCCCACTGCCTTGTGATTTTTCTAAACAATAAAATTAACAACAAACAAACAAAATTTAAGATAATTAAATGTCACAACAAAATATTAGCATAAGGTTTTACAACAGGTTTGAAAGCTTTTTACATATCCCATGTGCTTCTCAGATACAGTTTAAAGTTACATGATATCATGCAGTAATGTAATTCATTACACAAATGCACGTATGTAAGTATGATTTGGCACAAAGGTGAAATAGTTAGAGATACCAACCCATAACCAAAAGTTCCTGCAACGTGTCCTTTCAAATTGTCCTAAAGCAAATCACTAAATCCCTGCATGCCCCAAAATGATTAGAGTGTAAATGTCTGAGTCTGTTTTAATGTGTTTTAACCTGCTTAGCGTAGCAGACGGGTGGTTTTATGTGCTGGGCAACTCAGTTCTGTGAGGAAAGCAGCACTTGGGCTCAGGTCAGAGCTGCAGTGTTAAAAGGGTAAGGGTGTATGAGGGGCATAGGTACTGCAATGCAGGCCTCCACTCTGGCACATCTAAATAAGGAGTCAAGTGTGTGTGTGTATGTGTGTGCTTGGCCTCCAACACAGTGGAGCTGAGACACCCTATCCCTACGGAGAGGACTGGTGTTAGGACAGGGCCTTGCTGCACCACTCACTGGAGCCATTCTCTCTCACACACACACACACACACACACACACACACTCACTCATGAAAAAACACCATACAAAGTCTAAAAAGTACAGAAATCGATTGGCACCTTATCCTCAATTCACTAGCACTTCTACCAACATTTTCTGCTGCATGTGTGAGTGGGATGGTGTAGTGGGTTTTTACTTGAAGTTGTCAGGGTGCTGGCTGAGGGCCAAGCCCAGTGTGTCCAACGCATGACGGTGGTGTTTCTGGGCGCTGAGCAGCAGGGTCAGCAGGTGGAGGGAGTGTACATCGTCCCCATGGAGAGATAAAGCTATTTGCAGGGGCTCCATGGCTGCTGATACCTGGCACACACAAACATTTCCAGGCACTTACAATTTGTCTTCTAATAAATAAAACTAAAATCTGTTGTCTGCTGCACAAACATAATTTCTCATGTGTTTGCTTATACCTGGCGCACAAGTGCCAGCTGAAGAGCCAGGTACATAGCAATCTGAGCATCCAGGGGGTCTAATGAGTGAGCCCTGTGGAGGAGAGAAATATGGCTCATATTGTGTTATCAAAGATTTTAATAACAGGATATCAAACTTTTTTGATTACCATATATGTCACAAACTTGTGTTTGAGTGTTAGTGGGATAAAATCATGGAAAAACATGTTCATTTAATGCCATTTTATTATTAAGCTAATCAACCAGGACTTACTTGTTCAGAGCTTGCAGCGCCCTTTTGTTGAATTCATTCCGATCTGTTTTGAGAGTAGCTGCAGAGAGACATTAGTTTTTAGCTTTTTTATATTTTTAACTCTTGTATAAAATAGAAGAAACATGTGTTCAACAAAACTTCATACCTAAACCACAAAGTAGGTTATTTCTCATTCCTCTTTTAAGGTGACCGTTATGACAGATACACCTGTATGACCCATAACTTAGCATACAGGCGGGGATAGCTAGCCTAGCTGGCACAGTAACGTACCAGGGTCTCTGATGGTTTCCCGGCAACCTCATGGTGACACACTATGCCCACCTAAAAATTAATTTTTACACTCATTAAATAAAAGACATATAAATTAGAGAGCTTCAGAGGTGCTGGATGGCAAACCTTTTTAACCCTTGGACGAAAAGACTTTGGCATTGACCTGCTTTAGACCAGCCAGGTCTGCTGTTTGCCCCTACTTTCAGTCTTCATGCTAAGCAATGCTAAACGTCTGGTGGCTGTAGATTCATATTAAACAGAAAGATTTGACAATGTTGTTGATCTTCTCATCTAACTTTTGGGATGAAAGTGAATAAATCTGTTCCCAAAAATGTTGAACTATTCCTTGAAGATCTGGATAATTTACTGTAACTAAACCACTTGTTAAAGGTTATTGAAAGATCATGACCATAATTAAAAGAAACCTATGTTGGGTGCCAAACACCCTCCCTTAACTTCTCCTTGAGAGGTTTGCTTGCATGACCACAACAGGCTGCTTTTCAGGAAAATGGATACACAGGTCCTCTTAAGTGTGTGAGCAAATGATGCTGTTGATTTTCTGGTGAAGAGAATCACAGTAGGTTTGTTTGTTTGGTAGTTTGTGTATCCATACCTTCAGAGGCCTGTAGACTGCAGCAGAGCCCCAGAGCCAGGTAGGCCCTGGGCAGAAATTCTCCAGCTTCCTCTCCCATAGACACCACTCTCTGGGACAGAATCTCTGCCTCCTCAAACTGAACACACATACACACACACACATTATATATACTCAATGGGCAGGTGAAACAGTGAATTAGTCTTCTATCAAAAACAAATCCAGTTACATAATGAAACCAATAACCTATAATAAAAATCTCCTACAATAAAATGTATTTTAAAAATCTCCTGGAGCATTGTGAGGTCCTGTGCTGTAAGTAGGACCTGTGATATCCTCTCATGCACTTGTGCGTGACAGGAAAAGCCTTTGTAGCACTGAAAGGCAAATGTGGCTGAAGTGCAGCAGGGAATGGAGTATTGATGGCTGAGCCTGGTGTGAGTTTAGTCCGAGTATATTCAGCTGAAGGACAACGCAGAGTTTGCTGAAGGACACACACACACATGCACACACACTCGCCCACACACGCAGCAGTAGACTGCAGGCGGTGTGTGTGGCTGAGCCGAGGTGCTCTGAGCCGAGGAAAAAGTGTGTCACTCCGTGTGAGGTATGGCTGGTGGCGGGCAGGCAGGTGGGTAGGTGGGAGTGGGGGGTGGGGTGGGGGTAATGCCTTTTGACGGCATGCCAGTGCAACAGCAAGCCAACTGCTCGGGCACCCTCCATCCCCCTCCTCCTTCTCCTCTTCCTCCTCTCGTCATCCTCCTCCTCTGTTCTCTCTCTGTGCCTCTTTCTCTGAGTCCGGTCCTTGCGAGTTCAAAGCCGGCACACAATAGCCAGTCATTTAAACACACAGCCCGTCCACGTTCATCTTAGGAGGATTATGCTTTTTTCACCCTCGGATGATGTGAGAGAAGAACATGTCGCAGTTGTTTTGCATCTGCAAAATTGCTCTTCAGGAATTTAGAAAATCAGCTTGCAGTTTGTGGAGATGTGGTGGGAGAGGGTTTCATGTGCTTAACAACTGTTTCTATTTCATAAACTGTGTATAGGAAAGCTAAGAAAACCTGAAAAAATATGAGGAAATTCTTATGAAGTTTTGGTTTGGGCTGTGAGCTAGTAAGCCAAGAGAATAAGCAAAAAACATGTTGCTGGCTAGAAAACAGTTCAGACTGTCCAGTGGAGCTGATGGTGGATAATGGTGGCCCATTTATGTAATGCCCCACTGCACTATGGCCATAGTGTCCCATTGTGATTAAGGCTGTAAGCTCCTTAGTGTCTCCGGCCTGCCATGATCTCCAGCCACTGACAGATGTGCTCTCTCCATTCGCCCCTGTTAGCTCCTCTTTTCTAATCTCTGACCCCTTTCTCTCTCGCTCTCTCTGTCTAACTCACCCTCACTCATTCTCTCTCTCTCTCCCTCCACCATAAATACCACTGTTGTTGTGACTTTCTCCCTCCTGCCCAGATCATGAACAGCAGGTCTATCCAAGCTGGCCGGGCTTCGTGGTGTGTGTGTGTGTGTGTATCTGCCTGAGTGACCCCTATGTCAATCCCGAAACATTAGCGACACAGTGATGCTGCACAGTGACTCTCTGACTTCAAGCACACGCACTGCATTTCAAAGCATGCATTGATGCAACATTACACTAAATATTCAATAAACCTCCAATCCATGCACTACTGAATTCTATGACGCAACTTCATATTTCATCTTATCATCTCATAACTGTTAATTGATGCTTGGGGGGGGCAGGTCTTACTATATAAAAATGAACATCCCTGGATTACAGATGTGATTGTCCATGATACTGCATTCACATGCAGATTTGCAGTATCTCATTAGTTCCAGATGGAGAATGGATCCTTGATACTGTGGCTGTAATCCTGTGAAATTTCAGCCTTTTTCATATGTATTGTTGTATGGCTTTGTGAGGGGTCCATATTTTATTGACACTGACTGGATATGTATAAGATTCCTTCAGAGATGTTTAAGAGTAATATATATCACTACCAGACTCCATTGACAAAAAACGTAATTCTACCTCGAAAAACACAGGAGGTATTTTGTGTTATTGTGTGATACTTTTTCTTATGTAAAGAATCTGAATATTTCTCCCACCACTGAAAGTCACAAAATAACACAAACTAACAGGTCAAGGCAGCAGTATTCGTGCAGCTGCAGTGTTTTGCAAGGTAAAATGGCTGTTTTTGCCGATGGAGTCTGGTAGTGATATATGGCGATATTAGTTACTCTCTGGCGGCACAGTGGTGCAGTGGTTAGCACTGTTGCCTCATAGCAAGAAGATTCTCGTTTGAACCACGGGCAAAAATCAACAGAATTCGATGTCTGGAGACCATAAATGCCTGCACAAAACTTGACAACAATCCAGCTATGGGATACTTTGGCTTATCAGAGGAGCCGGGGATCGTACCACCGACCTTCCAGTTAGTGGACAACCTATTCCACCGCCTGAGACACAGCCGCAGGAACAATATGTAGAGCCGTTGCAATGTAAACCACTGATTTGCAACTCTTTTGCCGAATGACCCCTTAAAATGAAGCAGGGTCCACCTGTGATGTCTCATCACATGTTATGGCCATGATGCAGACATGAGTTGTGAGCAACCGAGGCAAAGATTGCTTTTCTTTTCTCTTACATTGTTTTATTTAAAGGATTTTTAAAGGATGAAGAGGTAGAGGTATCCAATATTTCACAACAAAAAAGTAAAAATTTAGATGACAGGCCCTGAGAGCAAAGTGTCAAAAGTAAAAAACATGCGTGCTTCTGACCCTCAAATGCATGTGTGTACATGTCGTGGTTACTGCGCAGAAGTTGATGTAGGTGATGTGTGTGTATTCACCCAGTGCAGCTGACCAATGCAGACTTTAGCAGCCAACAGGGGCAATGAAGGGTCCTCTGGTCTCATCCTGGCACACTCTTTAAAGACAGACACAGCACCAACCCCCTGGATAACACACACACACACATACACAAATGTCAGTGACAAATTGTGATTCATGTGCACACAGCAGCCAGTTATCACACAGCAACAGATGACACGGATCGCTTTTGAACAAGTGTATCAAACACACATCAACTGTCCTTACACAGCCCTAATAGACCCATTTAGACACACAGTCACTTAATACATGTAGGTCAATCATTCATGGACCACGCTGCATGCGCACATGCGCTCACACACACACGCACACACACACACGCATATACACACATTCGGCGGGCCCTAAATAGAAGCGGATCTGACGACACTGAGGCGGCCCCTTCTCCTTCTAGGGAGCAGCCTATTTCTAGAGCTCTCCATTGATCTGCAGTGTCACTTTATCCTGCAACCCAGATCAATTTTTCTGTCACACACATGAGCGCACACACACACTCACTCACATACTCAGAGGGACTGAGAGAGACAGAAAGAGAGAGAGGATTGTAAACTATTCCTTATTCCTCTCAAGGACTCCCATTTGAAGGATGTCCTGTTTTTCAATATTACAATACAATAATAATATTACAATATTATAGAATTTATGTTTACTTAGCAGCAAATGGATTCATCTTCAAGGGTTTTTTTTATAGTAGCAGAAGGTGGTGGGGGACAACACGAAGGTTAGCTGAATGCCTTTTAATTGTACTTTTTTGGAACCGTCAGTTAATTGGCAATACCTAAACTGTCCAGACTGAGTGAAATTCCAGCCATCTGGCCCTGCGAGCAGACTGAACACTGGGCTCAGAATGCTGTTTGTTGCACGTCTGGACACAAGGGTGAGGAAGGAGCACCACAGTGTACAGGACAGAGGCATGGCAGAAGATGGATGTCTCCTTCGGGCGTGGCGTGTGTAGAGTGTGTGTGTGTGTGTGTGTGTGAGGGTCTGTTGCTGGTATATAAGGAGAAATGAGCTCACCTTCCCAGCCGCCATGAGTGACAGGCCCAGCTGGTGCCAGAGGTGGAACTCGTCGAATGAGAACTTCATGGCTCGCTCCAGACACTGGAGAAGAAACACACACATAAAGACACAGACACACAAACACTTTTTAGTTAGGTAAGTTTGTACAAGTAGGATGTGTAAGTAGAGGTTTCAGCAAAGAGACTGCCCAGGTAATCCCTGCTGCACTTAGCCAAAAAAAAAAAGATATGTGTGTTTGTGTTCAAACTGTCTAAGCCAGTAGGGAACCAGTTTTTAAGTTAGAAAAACCAGGGTTAGGAACATTACAGTTATTCACTAATTTTTCCTCCGTTACACAGTTGAATTGAATGGCCACTCTCCTTGGCTACATTTTTCTAGCTTGAAATGACTGTCAGTCACCACACACCACCCACTCTGTTCTGTTTCAGCACATAATGATGTGATTGATGTGTGTGTGGACGAGCAGAGGATGGCATGGAGCGCCGCTCAGTTAGATGCTGTCATTCAGACAGAAGGCAAGTAAAACCAGGAGAAAGGTTTGCTCTATATTCTGATTAAATAATGTGCACTTAATAGAAAGGCTGCTGACCACTTAACACACAGACAAAGATGTCCTGCTGTACAGAGCCCAACATACACTATCCACCTCTGAGTGACCTGATTAACTGTGGACTGAATAGACTTTGGATATTTCTTAAATGGACAAGTTAATGAGCTAAGTTATGCGTGAACTGTAATGCTTCAGTAATACTTGCTAGGCCTTTATGAAGCCATATGAAGCTCCAACTGTCTTTGCTGCTACATAACAATGCTGACCCTTGTTAACCCTGCTAATTCAGGCCCCAATCCACTACAAATCCCAATTTAACCCGTGTTTTGAGGGTTAACAAGTAGAGCCTGAGTTAGGGTTCAGTCAAACTGGGATGCAGAACAGAAAGCTGCCAACAGCCTGAGCTACACTGACTCAACAACTGTACTTAAAGCTGCACTAATCAGTTTTTTTTATATTCTCAATTGGTCTAATGACTATGTGCACTGTGCACTGTGCATTGTGTGTTATGACAAAGCCAGAAAATGATCATCAAACTACAGTTCTCCTCGGCTCCCATTTGCATTTTAGAGTCTTTCAGCTCTGTGTTTTATGTTTAGGATCAATTTACAACTTCACTGTTTTGTTTCAGCCTCACTGCTCCCATCATCTTTGTTTCCAGGAGAAGTGCTCGCCTGTTTTCAGCAGACAACAGTTAGAGACTGGCTGGTGAACACATCGGAAAATTTAGCAGCTAAAGAGCCAGATGTTTCCCTCAGGACGTAGTGGAGACCAAAACAGAGCTTATATTTACCAGGTGAACACAAACACTGATCCAAATTAATGCTCATGTTGCTCTCTATCTGCTGGTTGTGTAAACAGGTAACTGTCTGTCAACGTGTTCACCATATCAACTTTAAAAGGTGGTAATGTAGCAGTGTTGTGTTTACAGTTTGTTACACTGCTCCCAAGTGAATGGTAAATGGACTTGTACTTATATAGCGCTTTTCTAGTCGTATCGACCACTCAAAGCGCTTTACACTACGCGTCACATTCACCCATTCACACACACATTCATACAGCGCTTGTTCTGCACACGAAGCGCTCTAACATCCACACCCATTCACACACCAATGACACATCAGGGGCAACATGGGGTTCAGTATCTTGCCCAAGGATACAAGTTCTTGTCAGTGGAGTCTGGTAAAGATATATAGTGATGTCTCTGGTTTAAAAAAAAAAAGATCTTACTTTTTAATAAAAAGGTCTGTCTCTGTAGGAATCCCTTCCATAATGTTGCCAGACACTTCTAAAAGCAGTCTGAGCCTGTCAGTGACTGGATGTACTTTAAGGTGGACAACTGCCCGGTGCGCTGGTCTTGCTCAATACTGTACTGATTCCAAAGATTTTTGTCCCAGTCAATCACTTCCACCCACAAACATGGAAAATAAGATCCTGGTTCAATGCCAGAGATAGCCATTAAAATTTTACATCCATCCGCTTATCCTTTGAGGGTGTGGGGTAAGATTTTACAATTCTCTACAAATATAGTACATATTATAAAATATGACACATTTCGATTGATGAAACAACTAGTCACTGTTTAAAGTAATTAAACTAGCTTGACTTCATTTATCTACAAATATAAAGTGCACCAGTAATAATAATCCAACAATATAGTAGATTGAATAATTCAACAGTCTGAAAATGGCCATTGTGCATAATTAATATTTTTACTTTTGATACATTTTGCTCATAATATTTATGCACTTTTACTCACATAATATTTTGATTGCAGAGCTCTACTCATGATGGAATATTTTTCAGTTTTGGTATTGCTACTTTGCCTGAATTACAACATTTGAAAACTTGTTTCACCACTGTCAGTAGCTGGTTTACTCTGAAGATATTCCAAGTTATTAAAATTGACTTTTTGCCATTCTAACCTTCAACATATTCCTTGAATGTTATTCTTTAAATGATGGCAAAGCATTTGAGAAATCCAGCATTATAATAATACCAATTAATACGTCTGTATCCTCTGACTGAAATGTAATATTAGTCTGTGTTAGCAGCAGACACCCCATTAATTTGTTACTGCTACAGTAAGTATGTAATTGGAACTGGCACTGACTGGCTGACGCCTTATTTTTAATGAATGGTCCACACTGGTCTTAAGTGATCCACTGGTGTAGGTGAAACTACCTCAGTGTGTGAGTGTGTGTGTGGTCCTCCATGACTGATGCTATCTATGAATCAGTCAGACAGGTAGACAAACCTATTTTGAGACGACCCCTCCAACCTCTGCCTCCCCAGCTTCCCACATCTGGGTGGAAGTCACATTAGGGGGGGTAACAAAGATTGTAAGAAGACTGAGAGGATGGAAGAGGAATATGGAGCAAGATAGTAAAGGAAAAAGGGAGGAAGTAGAAAAAGACAGACAGTGAGGGGGGTGTTGAGAGATGAGAAAAGACTGAGAGACAGTGAGAGAAAAGACTCATAATCCCCTCGCTCACAGTGATAAGGACCTTCATTAAAAAGTTTGGCAAAGGCAAAGCTCTTGCTAACACATCTCATCTCTCACTCTGTTGCTCTCCTCCCCTCAGACCTCCAGCATAGAGTGTGTGTAAGTGTGTGTGTTTGTGTCTGTGAGCACACCTCAGACAGCATGGCGTACTGCCCCCTCCTGGCCATGCCGATGGTCAGAAGGTCGTAGACAGAGGCGGCATCCTGCAGGCTGGCTTGGCGGGCATCGGCCTGGTCGGGCAGACGACTGATCACCGCTTCGCCACTGGCCTGGATGAAGAGAGAGAGGCTGAGTTAAAGAGGAGGAGGAGGAAGGAGGAAAAAGAGGAAGACTAAGGACGGAAAAGGCAGATGAACAGGTGGTCTCAGCTGCAGGGTTCTCTAAGTAATGTGTTGAAACACTAGGAAGCAAACAGGCAGTAAATGGTGTGTGCGAGTGTGTGTGTATCTCACCATGGACTCTGTGATGAGCAGCAGCAACACTGCTTCTTCCACCACGTCCTGGGGACAGAAGCAACTGCAAGGACACAGAAAACAGGAAATAGTAGCAAGAACAGGAAGTCTATCCCTCACACACACACACATATGCTGCTTGTCCACAGGTAGTTTGCCAGATTGCCATGGGTGTCCAGTTTCTGTCTCACCTATGATGCTGTAACACAACACGGACCACCCTGGGTGTATCACTACACAGCTCTATCTCAAATGTCACACACACACACACACACACACACACATATGTTACACATAAAGTCTTGTTTCATCTATTCACTTACCTATCATCTAGAATATTAAAATGAGATTATCAATATGGCATTTTCATCAGAGGTAACTGATGACAAGAGCCACCAACAATACTGACGTACAGCTATTCCTCTGGGTAAATTCTTGTTCAACCTCTCCTTCTAATCTCAGACATAGATTTAGATCTTCACTTCTGATAGTGTGGGCAGGATTAGTCATGTGGCGATGACTAAGTATGGCTCGCAGGGCCTGAACAACGAGCGCAGGATCCCTGCAAAGTGGGAAATGCTGAAATGAGGCAACAAAATGGTGATACAGTAGTGTGTGATGATGCAGATAACCAGGTTGTCTTGTCAGGACTATGCCCTGTTAATGTTATGTCAATTTATGCCACCTTATGTCATGTCATGCTACATTATCCTATCCTATACTATGTTATGTTTTGTCATATTGTATTCTGCTATACTATGATTATGCTATGCTATTTTATGCTGTGCTATGCTATGTTATATCATTGTATGTCACTGTTTCCAGGTTTCAGTGTGTATGAAGAAACTGGAACTTTGAGGGGTTTAACAGGCATTAAGTTAAACCTGATGTATGATGACGTTACTTCCTCATCTCTGCCTCACACAGGTGATTCAGAGAGACACCACATAATAATGTTGCACCTCTCTGAATAAGGGTGATAAAGGGAACTGTTTTTAGATTTCAGATTTCTGTTCTTCCTGTTCAGCTGACCATGTCACTAACTGTTGAGGAAAGAATACAAAAATACTTTCAGAACACTGTATCATTTATGTTGTGGTTATGATTTTATCACAGAATATACTTCTATTAGTCTAAATTTTTAATATCAATGTACATTATATCATGGAACTATTTGCCCCTGCAATAACTACAGGCTTCCACTCTACTGCTGTTTCATAAACTGTAAAATATGCATAAATATAAATGTATTATATATACATATAGCCTCAGGTGCCTGAGTTTACATTATTGACAATCTGAAAACCTCCTACAGTATCGGAAGGTACTGAACTTGCATACATGGTTGCTATAACTGGACTTCTTCAGTTGGTCAGATAATCAGTAACTTCCATCTCTTTCTGGTGTGAAAAATGAATGACCTGAATTGTAGACATCTGCCCTTAAACATATGACCCTGGATATAGTTAAACCATTCGGGAGGTTTCAGTTAAACTCCAGATATGATGACCTCTAGTGGCATTTTGGTGATTTCTACAGGACACAGATAAACCACAGACTCTGAGGACACAGCAATGGGGCTTGAGAAACCCTGTGACTTTGTTTCAGACTAAACAGGATCTCATCTTAACCTTAAACTGCAGCCAAGCACCAGCCCTTCTTTGTCTCATATGTTTTATTACGCCACTGTGTCATCTTAGTACTGTGCACAGTATCCTTTTGTCAACATGGTAGTTTTGCCTCATGTGAAATCCAAGCCAAAGTCTGGTCCAAGCCAAATGTATTTTTCTCTTTCCCTGCTATATTTGTTTTATTTGATAACTGTTAAGTTTTCTGAGAAATTGCTGTTACAAGTGAAACATGACCAAACATGGTAAATTAATTAGTAGGCTAGATTATCATGGGTTTGTTGAACAATGATTGAACAGTCAAATTCCATTAATAATTCACTGGTGGGCTGTATTTTGGGTGGTGCCAAAAATCTCTTCATATCTAAAAGTTTAGTGTCAGATCACACTGATAAGAGAAGGAATGAGTGTGAAATAGTCTGGGTGTGCTGTGAGAGTCCTCACCTCGGATGCCCTGGATGCCTGATCTAAACTGTTAGCCTATAGGAGCACCCTGCTGGTTGTTGTGTTACATAATACCAATTTGGTTTCCATAAAAAAGGGTGTTCTTTTACTTTGTAGAGACATGGCTCAGATTCACACCACCCTGCTGATGACTCATTTAGTACAAAATAATCCAAGAACCACTTGAACAAAGAAAACTGGCACCAAGTTCCAAGACGTACAGTTGTTGATAGGATGGTAACTTGGAGTAAAGTGATACACATGAAAGGGCTCAAAGTAAAACTTTGACAAAGGAAATTGAAACCTGCAGAGACAATTGCTTTGCACACAATAGTTAGCTGATACAGTAGCATAACAAAACACAATCACAGGTGGTATTAACTTGAATGTTAAGGTTGGGTTAAATAATTTCACTTAGTCAGTCAGTACACTGACTGTAGATATGGGGTGAAACATAAGACAGCTCTAAAAAGAAAAAGAGTGAAACAAAAATGACAGACAATACAGACCAGTCAGTGCTGTAACGTTGTGGTGGTTTAACAGTGGGGTACATGGCGTCTTTGGAGGCGGCAGCTCCCTCTCTGTGAAGCCAAGCTGAAGGTGGGGGGCCCAGCGGGGGCCAGTAGCTGTCTTCACTCACTGAGCTCAGCAGCACCTCTGCTAGCTTCCTCGCTGCAGACTAGGATGCAAGCACAATGCAATAATGAATGATATAATAATTATGAATATAATATAATAATTTTAAATCCTAGCTAGATCAGCATGTTTATTAGCTTACAGTATACATTCAACTATTATAATACAGAAAGAAACCTGATAAATAAACATTTTGTTTATTGTTGTTTTTACTAATCAGGTTGCACAAATGTTAACTGAGACTGGATGAGAGAGTTTTAGCCATACACATTTTCCCATCAGTCCATCATCTCCACTCAGATGCAAATGGGGAAATTACTCCTTAGTGTTAAAATAATTTTGTTATATGTTTTTATCATTTTTGTGCAAATTTGTGTCAAAAAGCATCATTAAATTGCCTGCTAAATAACTTGCTATGTTGGCAAATAGCTACTGAAATCCACTCGAATAATGTTGGTTTTGCATGCCCATGTTTTTTTTTTTTGTGTGAGTGTGTGTGTGTGTGTTTGTGTGAGTGTGTGTGTGTGTCTCA
>BRZM01002088.1:0-25656 GCA_033238685.1 Lates japonicus
CAGTAATAATACAAGACTATGAAGTATAGATAATAGCAAAGAGAATGTAATATAGTATATAAAGTACAATGATACCAACTTGGTAGGAATATAGTATTGTTATAATGTGATATATGTAATAGTGTTACATTCCTACATTCCCATAGTGCAATTAAACACACACACATACACACACACACACACACACACACACACACACACACACACACACGGATATGGTTGTGCATGTAAACAGCTACATCTTTGTTTCTCCTCCTCTCCTCTCCTCTCCTCTCAGTCAGCTATCATTGTTTGCTCTCCTGTCCTACTCGAGTTACGCACACGACTGCAGAAGCATGAACCCTGATAACTGTGTCATCAAATTCTCAGATGACGCAGCTATCTTGGGCTTATTGCACAAGAATAGCCCCCCATTAGTGTATGGAGAGAGTTGTGAAATGGTGTGATAAGAGCCATCTCACACTGAATGTAAAAAAGATGGAGGAGACAGTTCTTGATCCCAGAGGCACAAACCTGTGGTTATCCATCACGAATCCATCACTCACATCTGTTCCTACAGGAAACTTTACATCGACAGTGCTCAAACCTGGGAGGTTCATATCTGGAGATTTGTTTCCTGATATCAGTAAAGACTGCAGGGTTTATGGAACAGTGAAGTGTATCATAAGATTCAGTATTTCAGATGTGGTTGGTGACTTGACAGTCTGGCAGATTATATGAGTTAAGTAACATCTTGAATGAGTAGGCTGATTTATGTCATGCAGATAAAACTGTCTATGACCAAGCTCATATGCTGCACTCAGAATATCACGTCCTCCCATCAGGCTCCATTGTACAGTAGTCTATGCTGGTTAAAATAATACTCTATGCTTACATCAATCAAGCTTTATACACAGAGAAATGATATTGGATGCTGAAATATATGAAACAGAGCGTGTCCACTGCACCATATGATGCATGACAGTATACGTATGTGTCCCGTGTAAATGACTGTTAAAGAGGCAAATCTAAGGTTCAGTATCTTGCCCACGGACACTTTGACATGCAGACTGGAGGAGCCGGGGATTGAACCACAAGCTTCTGGTTAGCGGACGAGTGGGTTTATTTCCTCGAGCTGCAATCGTCTCACTTAATGTGGAGGAGTGCATGTTTTCTGTACGTATTTATTCTGTTTCACTACTGTTTGGACATGAAAATGGGATCCTCTCTTTGAAAAAGCATGTGAGAAATATATTTTGTTAGTCAAATGTCCACGTGTGTAAATCATCAGACTTATGTGAAATGTCCAACACTCATTATACAGTACTTACTGAAGAATTCATCACATGTGATGTCTCACATTTTACATGAGGTGTATCTGAACATGGCATCTGCTGATGTCACATGTCAAATGTCAAATATCGGCCTGGTTTGAACATTATATATCTCTTCCTTATGTAGTTTGGAGACTTTGGCAATACTATCTACATACAGACGTTTTCCCTCAGTCTGGAAAACAGAAGGTGTGAAGAGTTTTCATGTCTACAGGATATAGCCATTGGTTGAGCCATGTGGCTTTAAATGTAAGCTGTTGAACTGTTTGCATATAGCTCGAGCTATAAATACATTTCAGTCTGCTTATTTGCTGCTTTCATCTTATTCCCTCTCCTCTATAGAAACTCTGTGAGGACATATACTGTGTCTGGGGTGGGCTTTCATTTGAATTCCTAAGGGACAAAAATCGCAATAAGAATATGAGACACACGAATCTTTTTCTTCAAGTTGCTGGGAGATTTGTTTCCTTGGCTCTCTCCCTCTGAAATGCAGGGTGACTCAGGCAGGAGACATAGATGTTCTCGTTAAAAGGAGAGACCGACGCTCCTATTCCCGCGACATCATCATCCCACACTAGTGGAGCTCCACGGTGTGCGATGTGATGCTCAGTCCTGCACAGTAGCGGCTACAGGAGGCGTGCTTGTCCCTGCCACAGAAGCACAGGAGGAGGACTGGAGCAGCGGCCAGCAGGCTTTTTTAAACCGGGCATTGGACACACCGTGAAAGAGAGCGCTTTTTTGGGGTGCTCTGCCCCCGCCTCCCACCCTCCCAAGCGATGGCATCTATGGATCGATCAACGGGAGCGCGTGAGTTATCTTCCTTATACAATCCATGCGGTGTCTTTCATGTGATGGATACAATGTGCGTTGAAGAGACAGAGCAAACTGGATGTCTAACAGCGTAGCGCATCACAGCCATGTTTTAATCATCGCACCGGCAGAGCACAACCTCGTTTTTAGAATTGGGCCAAACACGGGGGTGTAAGACAGAAAAAAAAAAAAAATCATCATCTGTTGTGTTTATTTATTGTACGCGCAATTTCTTTGCAGTGACCACAGCTGATGCATACATCTCCTTAAAGGAGACGCGCGTGCTTCTCGGCGCTTTGGCAACATCAGCATCACACACACACACACACGTAGAGCAATGCCCTGGCCGCAGGCAACCTTCAACTTCAGCTCCGTGCTGATGGAAAGCGGTCAGCAGAAGTAGCCTACATCTGTCGGGTAGTTGTTCTCTGGCCTGTTTTATCACTGCATATTAGTATCCAAGTGAGACACCGCAGCTGAACTTGCACTGTGTGCTGTTCCCTTCCCTCACAATAACAAGCGAATGTTAGGTTATAGTAATACCAAGACAGCAGCAGCCTAGAAAATATCAATACAAAACCACACTCTTCTCTACGCAACACCCTGTAAGATTATTTAGGAATTGTTGGGCAATTACATTTAAAAATGAGTCTTTATGTTTTGCAAAACAGAAAAAACTAAAGCTGGATTTTGGGAAAAAATCATTTTAGTGTTAGTAAAAGATGTGCTCCTGGGCTGTTGGACAATTTTGAGGAGTATTTCTGGCTTGGAGATACAAACACTGTATATCAGGCTAATTATAGATAAATACGTGAGGAGTAAAACAGAAATGGAAAACACTACCTGCCCTTTTCTGTTACGATAGAAAAATGTGCATGTGGATGTAACTGCACACAAACAGCCAGACTGTTAGAAAAAGCTCACAGCTGCGCTCCCCCTGAATCCAATTTGATTGTAACAGTAATCCCAAAAATAATGTGTTTGATCTAAGAAGATGTCATTATGAGAGTCTGTCCATGCATGCTAAACATGATAATGATAAGACAATGATGTTCACCATCTTACCAGATTCCATGGCAACCCAGCCAATTGTTGTTTCACATTTCATTCTGAACCAATAATGTCCACCTGCTGGTGGCGCTACAGGAAAAGTCAGGAGATCATCAGTCTTTAGGATCCATAGTTTGGAAGCCATGAACATCTGTACAAATGTATGTGCTAATCCATGACACAGCTGTTGAGATATTTTACTTCCACCTGCTGGTGGCGCTAGAACAAGTCAGGGGATCGTAAAGACATGAGGATTCATCCTTTGGGGAGAATGAAGATCTGAAACATTTCATAGCAATCCATCCCATATTTATCAAGTTATTTCAGTGTGGACGATGCCTTTTCTAGGACCAAGCTGCTGGCTTGGCTAAAAACATAAACAGTCTAAAGGGAGGGTGCTAATAGGGCTGTTGGAACATTTCATGGAACATTTCTGGCTTGTAAATACAAACACTGTACATCAAGCTAAGTATAAATAAACACAAGAGGAGAGAAACATGGAAGACACTGCTGGCCTTTGAAAAACATGCATGTGGCTGTAGCTGTGCTGAACATCATGACACAGATGTTTCAGATGATACTGTAGTGGTGAGACTCTAGTCCTCTCTTGATAACAAACCCACAGGGTTTTTGTATGAATTGTGGCTTTAAAGGGGCCTGTTACTGTCCTCAAAGAAAGCCTGGAGAGGATTAAGTGTGGACAGCGATGTGGTGCTGAAATGTAGCTGGGTTTATTATCACTGGTCTCACAGAGGCCAAGGGAAATGTGGAGTGCCTATGCAGTAAGAAAAAAAACCCAAATACTAACTCACACTACTGGCATTCACATCTCTGATCCAGGTCATTATTTCACATGCTCAGACAGGCCTGATAATTAGCTCCGTGCCAAAGTCTGTCAGTCACTGTCAGTGTCTCTGCAGTGGCCTATAAGAGGGGTCAGTAGGTTACATTAAGACCTTCTTATTTTTGCCTCCTCATCCATTTACAGAAGCTGATCTTACTGGTCCTCAGACTTCAGTTGATTACCACTACTTCATTTAAAGTATTCAGCCCACTCCTCTTGTCCGTTCCCAGCGGGTCCTGTCCGACGGAGCTAATTTAAGGAAGTGAATCATGGTTTTAGCGTACCTGCTAATCACCAATCACATAGCCACTGTACTGCTGTATGGTCTCTCATGGGTCTGGGCTTGTTTTGCTGTTTTTCTGCCCTCGTTAATCATGTTGTTGTTTTTTCCCTCCCAACACTTTTAAATGAGCTCCTCCATGCTTGAAGCTGTTGTATAATGTACTTTGTTATGTGCTGATAAGTGCTGTTGATGCTGCTGTTCTGAAACATTGTGCGCTGTGAAGTGAGGTTAGAGCATGCCAGTAGTTTCATTCTCACAAGGAAATGAAAGAGGCCTTGTAGTCTGATTTTGTTTTGAAAATAATAAGATTTCTACCAAGGACGGCACCCCAATCCAATATAAGACATGTTACATCAGTTTTTTTAATTTGTTTTGATTGATAGCATCAAAACACTTCATCACAGATCCAACAGGTTGAATTTGGCTCCATCATCATGAATGACTCATAAACAGAGACACGCCCGTCAAGTATTTGTTAATTAGAGTGTTTTTCGGAGCTGTGTTGTGCCAGCTGACCTTGAGGAGGGCTGCTCTTGAGCAACTCCTGCAGTGTGTCGAAGGTGGGTGTGTTTGTGTCTATATGTGAGTGTTAGAGGTGGGAGGGTGGGGGGAGTTACTGACGCAATCAGACTGAGAACATTGGCACTTTCAACTGAACAGAGGAAGTGTTTTTCTCTGTTGAATGAATTAACTTGCAGAAGTAAATGGGAATCACAGCTGAAACAGTTGCTGTTAACATGACACATTCAATGTTCTGGTTAATGCTCCTTAACCTGGAAAATCACAAACACGCCACATCTTTTTAAAAGAACAAAATTGCACTGTAGATGTCATACATTACATTATATTATTATATCATTCAAATCTAAATAATCTGACAAAAACCTTTTAAACCTTCATACAAAAAGGAAGCATTTGCAAATTGTTGCCTCAGTGTTGCAAAGTCAAGACAAGCAGCAAACAATTAAGTCTATTTCAGCTTTTTTAGTGACACATTTTAACTGCAGATCCCTGAAAGAGTCTTCCTGCAGACTCTACATTAAATGCTGACATGCGTGTAAAAAAAGGTCATTAAGAATGTTCTTCTCTTAAACACACTGATGCTGCAAAGCTCAGTTTTTGTTATTTTCCTTATTACCCTCTAATAAATACATAAATGAATAAGGTCAGATATTCACTGGACCTTTCAGAGTTTTATTTTTCACATAAATGTTATATGATTTAAATGTAATGTGTGTGACCGTAAAAGCTTCATGTTACAGGTCCAACCCATCGTCTCTCAGCCTGTAAGACTGGCTCTTAGCACCTGTGAGTCTGCAGAAGTCCTCCACACTAAATGACAAAATAATAGTGTTGTCTTTTTTGGTCTGCCAGCACTATGTTTCAAGTTTGGTTGGGCTAAGTCAGAAAACTCCATGGTTTAAACTGCAGTACTTCCAAAGACCCAAAAGACCCTTTTCAAGTCAGGGAGAGATTGTACAAGTGGTTAAAATAAACCTGTGCTGCTCGTCCAGCAGTAATTCATACAACAAGTCTGTGTCATCAAATGCAAACATATGTTGTTTTGAGCCATTTTAATAACTAATACTGTCATTTCTGTTGTGAGGACAATCTAGCAAGATAAATGTTCTGGATGTGCACTGTACATATGCTGTTTCTTTCCCTGAACCTGACCATCCTCATAGACTGAATTTGAGAACTGGAGCTGTCAACGTGCCGAGAGTGACAACATGTAACAGCACTGAACAGAACACACTGTTCTTCTTATACAAAAATATAATTGTATTCATCTTCTTTGGCGAGCAAGGTCTCTTTAGAGGTGGTTCTGACATAATACTGAAACATTTTTAAATCCTCCGAAGAATGAAGTCAGTCAACAAAACAAAAGATAGAACATAATACCGATCCCTCAGATTTGTCACTTGCTTTTGAAAAGGTGAAAAGGAGGCAGCCAAAGCAAATATGCTGTTCTGAAACCATAGCCTTGGCTTTTCAGCTGTAGGAGTGAAGAGCTGCTTGTGTTTAAGGGTTGTGTTTTTCAGACCAGCTATCACGGCCCAGCAGGACTGGATATGAAATACAGCAGATACTTTGTGCTTTACTTCCTCTCTAAACTGAGAGTTTACTGTGCGTCAGCTGTATCAGGATGGAACAAACAGCGAGCACTCCCCTGTATCCTTGCTAGTTTCCTTGGATTGGATGTTCTGGTGTTGATGGTGTTAATGATTGTTCTCACCTGCGCCTCAAGGAGATGGGTTTAGCATAAATGAATAACCTCTGATGAATCAGTATTGAATTAAGTGTTAAGTCGAACTAATTATGTAAAATTGATCTAAATGGGGATTATGCTGGAGCTCAGAGGCCTGATGGTGAGAGAATAAAGAAAGTCTTTACGATCAAACCAAACACTTTAAGAGTTACTGTGTTGTTTTTTCTTTTTTTTGTAGAATTCTCCCATTCATATTACATGTAGTCATTTGATCCATTATTTACATAAAAACTTAGATTTTTGGAGTTTTTTTGTGGCTTTAAAGTTATTAAAATCATCCTATTCCAGAATGTCTGTATCATATTCTGCATCTGTTTGTTTCACCTCTTTATTGAAGTGAAATATTCAAACCCAAAACTCCATATTTTTATGGCAGCACCATTCAATTAAATGTAAATGTTCTAGATTTCTTTGCATCACTTTTAGTAGTAGTTACACTAGTGTCATGGCTGAGAAGGCAATGTCAGTCTGACAGTCAGTCCACCACTTTGGTTTGGAATTAAATATCTTAATGGTAATATATGCTGTGAAATTTGGTACAGATATTCATGATACCCAGGCAATGAAGCTTACTGACTTTAGTGATCCCCTGACTTTTTCTGTAGCGCCACCATGAGGTTGACATTGGTGGTTTTGAGTGAACGAATATTTAATGGATCGCAATGAAATTTGACTGGGACATTCATCATATTGCGGTTCCATCTTCCCATATTGTGCTATAGTGGAGGTTTGTTTTGTGGTTTTGGTTAGCACTGTCACTGTCTCTTAGTCTCATTTACACATTGCCCTTAGATTTAGCCTGTCACACTTAGTATCTGGTACCTCCACTCGAATTTAAAATAAAGTTCTGTGTGTTTGAACAGTGTTTGGCTGAACTGACTGACTCACTGGCAGGCTGCTGCTGCTGAGCTTGTTTTGTGGTTAAAGTAATTGTACTTGTACAGGAGTATAGGTTTACTCCTACTTTAAAAGTTTGATTTTGGCATTACAATAGTAATGTTGTCTGTAGTAAACTGAGTAAACTGTACAGTAAATGGTGCACCCTGAAGTTGCATTAATAACCTGCTCTGTTCACTCCACAGCTTGATGATGCTGTAGTTTCCGCTGAGCACCTAAGTGCCTGGCTCAGACATGAGAATATGAGGTCATTTATCTCACTCTGCAGTATCATCACCGGTAGGCAGTACACATTAGACCAAATACACACACACATATACACACTGAGGAAGTGTCCTGCCTAGAAACAGCACTGACATCATTCACAGATAGCTAATTTATGCAAAACCAATTCCATTTCCCTCCAATGTCTTTGCCACTTTTCATGCTCATTTTTTGTTTCCGCTCCCTGTGAATCTACACATTTATGCTATGATTATGTTCATACAGTACATATAAATATGGATGTTTATGTCAGCTACTTACAGACTGAGTCATTAAATGAAGAGGGAGAGCAGAGACCCTGCTGGCTGATGGAATATTCATAGACAGCTTTTAAGGGTCACAAGGGGTGAAGGAACGAGGAGACAGAGAGAAAAAAAGAGGGAGCGATGCACTGCTATACTCCCGTCTTCCAAAAGTATTGTACATCAGATTTTCCATTTATTTAGCTCTTGAATAAGTCAAAAGATTGGTATAGACTGTGCCAGGTGTTTTCTTATTTAAGTCCATGCAGCAGGTCTCTGTGTGTGACATTTGCAAAATTTGCATTTATCAAACAATCAGGAGATAATGACCATTTCCAAAAGATGCTAACCAGTCACGACTGCTGACGAAGACTGGTGTTAATTATATTCAATAAAGCAAGTACCCAAGTCCAATTAAGCATAATATATCCTCAGGCCCACCAGAATGAAAACAGAGATGAGAGGCTTGTTCTGAAGTATGGTTGATAAATGTGCTTGGTTCCACAGCGTCACAGAGAAGTCAGTCTCCTTTCATTTTTAATCCAAAAAAAAAGAGCAAACAGTAGCCAATATCCAACCTGTGACAGACAGGCAGCGCCCCTGAGCCTGGAGGGAATGTCCCGCCAGTACGAGCCAGATTTCTATAATCAGGTTTGTAGCTGTTCTTAAAATCTGCATGACAACTTACACCTGTAGGACGACTCTGTGCCAAATCAAAGCTCTGATAATTTCAGGAGACAAAGCCTCAGAGGGCTCCTCCTCCATTACCTTCATGAGATAACAAGGTTGAAACCCCCCAAAGTCGCAGCACACACACACACACAGATGGCCACTCCTCATATACACATCCTCCTCTTGGCCTTCCCTCTATTTTGTCCTCTATTATTTGATGTTGCTGCCATTCAGCGTGAATCCTGTCAAGATTTCCAGGTAATATTATAGCACCACCAAAGTTAACTGCTGAGATCTGTGAACATGATGTAATCTCTAAAAAAAAGTCAACAAACCTCCATGTTTGCCAGATTTATTTGGAAGAGAATACAAAAGCAAGTAATAAAATTATTACTCAAACTGTTATCGTCACAGTTTACAGACCAACTTGTTGATCCACAATGTCTTCAGCTCAGAAATGTCCTGTATTTTTGCTGTGCCTTTCTTTACACCAAATCACCCCTGCTTGGTGTATGGATTTTCAACTTTTCTCTCTTTATTTTATTATTTTTTTATATAACTGTGTTACATCGGTGGGCAAGGCGAGCCACTGATTTTCTCTTCTCTCCTGCTTCTGAAAAAAGCCATTAGGCGGCCCACCTACGCAAGGCTCTCTCCATCAGTTTGGCTTTAGATGAGTCACTTATACCATATTCTTTCAGGAAAGCCTCACCTCTTTCCAAACTCACTTTGCTGCTCTCAAAGCAACTCACCTCCCACCACCCTATCCGGCTGTTTCATTGTTCAAGAGCAACCCACCGACTGCACCAAAAAGGCCACCATGTCTTTGGGATTGCAATGATGTAAATCTGTTTTTTCTTTGATGGAACCTTAGACATTTGATGAAAACCCAACTGCAGGGTGACATAACTCTGATGCATTAGTTGTGTTGCTTTTGATGAAAACACCTGGTTGCTTAGGAGACTGAAGGAATGTGATGTAACTGCGGTGTAATGTGACCACTCACTCTCCCTGCCCAGTCACAGCACTGTGCCGACCACAGAGGCATAATGTGGAGTAGTGCACTGAGCGTCTATGTGTGTGTGTTACACCAGAGCAGCTAAAAATATATGTAGGACAGAGAGGCTGTAAAGTAACAACAGGGAGTTATAGTAAAAAGTGAGACAGGACCTCGTGTGTGACTGTGACTGGAGAGATCCTGGTTTGAGAAAGAGGTAGAAAGTCCGCGTTGGGCCTGGAGTCTTCACGCTCACTGGGGATTCACATGATTCTTTTTGTGTCTCAGAGAAACCAGGTTACCCACTTGCTTGCCACTCGTTACTGGACTGCCTAAACTCCCTCTGGTGTACCTAAAAATAAGTACTCACACTCTGAGAATGTCCCACTAGTGTTTTGCAAGAAAATGTCTTATTGTTGACATCTCAGAAAGTGTTTGCTATTTTAATTCTGCTGCCACTGTGGCATTATTTCTCTGCTTATGTTACATAAAACACGTACACAAAGGAAGAAGAGCAGAGTCAGGCCTATTGACGACACTGTCACACCTCTCCGAACAAAGAAGCCTGCTTCTGTCTGGAGTCAGACACAACCAACAAACTGTCATCAAATTGACTGCAAGTATACAAAGAATAATTTCATCTGTGATATAATCTTTGTGTTTGCAGCAGGGCCCAGGCACAGCGCATAGATTTCCAATAAATATGTAGCTGAAATACAGAGAGCCTTAGAGAGAGTGACATGCAGGCTACTGAGCAAGACAGAGGAAGCACTGAGTTATGTTTGGATTCTGTCTGCTGCATCCGTTTTCTTTTGCAGAGAAGATTTAAGGTGGATTTTATTTATTTAGGATCTACACTTTGGTGACTTTGTAAGAGAGGACCCAGCTGCTTTGAATTCACAGCCTCCTAGTCTTTGATGGTGTGTTTTTGTGGGGGAACCACAAAGGACTTGCAAGAGATGCTTGTTAATAGCGGACATGCAGCTAGAAAACTGCTTGTTAGCTTGCCAGCGCAGGTCAGGAGGGCAGAAATATCAGGTTTGTCTTTTAACCACAGCAATGTTCAAAGGTACCCTGTGGACTATTTGACCACTGATGGTGCTATGGAGCGATGCATTGATGAGCAGGTCCCTGTTTAGTTTTCTATCTTGTTGTCAAGCATGCAAATGAGTGTTTGTGCACAAACATGTGGATGACATTCAAGCTGTTTAGAAGTCAGTAATGAAAGTCTGTAGTGCATGCAAGCAAATGAATGTGCCCACAAAAGTATTTAAAAATATTTAGCCCAATATGTAAAAAACAACAACAACAAAAGCTGTTTTATAAGGGAGGAAATACATACATACAATACACACAATGTGTTTTGTTGAGCAAGACTTAATGTTGGGTACCTTTAACGTAACCAGTAGCAGAAATAGCTTGAAAAGTAAATGCTGACCTGAATGGCAGCAAAGCCCCTGAAGGTGTGCTCAGAGGTGAATTTTAGGCATGGCAGGACTGCAGAGAAAGATGTGAGTGAGAAAAAAAACAGATGTGAATTCATCTGCAAACTGAGGCATAGAGTTGAAAATGTTTCAACTTGAGTGAATAATTCCCACTTTTCCCTGGGCTGCATGACTCTTCATCCTAAACTTGTAGAGAAGAAGGTGGGAGCCAGGAATAACATATCAGACAGAACTGCAGTTACCGGTCTGAGATCAGGTGGAGCTGTAACGCTAACATGTACCAGCACACTCACACACACTCACACAACACACACACACAGCGGGTGCTTATATTCCAAGCTAGCTTAAAGCTAACCTCTGTATAGTTGGTACAGTCGGCTGTTAGTGGCGAATAAACACAGACTGTACAAATGGTTCTGGCCTCAAACTGAACAAAGAAAAAACAGGGCTGCACTAAGTTCCACTGCCGGCTATTTATTTGTATTAGATTTTAATGTGACAGCAGCACAGAATGACTTCCAAGTACTAAATACTACAGACATGGTGTCAGTGTCAATCAATACAGCAAGTACCAAAATCCAATTAACTGTAATGTCTTTGGGCTGGTATTAAAGATGAGAGACACACACACATACTAATTTTAGCCTGTTAACAGAGCTAATAGTGTGTGGGAATAGGTTAGTCTGAACCTTTTGAATCAAACAGAAATGTAGCCATTGTTGGTTTGTAGTAAATTAAAAGGGTACATGCAATACTGGTTTTATTTTTCAAGCTAAGTACTCATCCTGACACAAACCTTAACATGTTACATATTAATGGCTGTAGCTAGTGTTGTCCCATGGGGTAATAACAACACTGGAAATAAATACTGGGAATTGCAATTGTACTTAACTAACACTGGCACATTTACAGTGGTGGTTATCAATTTTCATTGGCCCAGTAAAAAATAAATCAAATAAAATCCTCCTTAGCTAGCACTGTTTGTATCTGAAAAATTGATGCCTCTTAAAACACAGGCAGACTAGGCCAGGTAGAGTATTAAAGGCTGACTATAAATCCATGATAACGTCATGAAAATGTCTTTTAAATCATCCAGAAAGAGAGCAGATTTAGGTCTGAAAACATCAGCAAACAGTTCGGTCCATGTGTAAAAACTAATGGACGTTTCTTTCTCATTTTAACAGTACCACATCTATTCAGGGTCCAAGAATGTGTTCAAGCACACTGTGTTTCCTGCAGGAAAGCCTTGGTGGTGTTGTTTCTTGTGTGGGCTGCTGTCCATGGCACTGAAAGCCAATATCCAGATGAACTGTACACAAAGGACAGAGACAATGAATTCATGGTTCCCAGTGCAAATCAATGCCATCATATCGATGGATCTATCTTCATACTCTCCTCATCATTCTCCCCACGCTGGGACAAAAAGTCTCATCTTGTGTGACTAAAGAAAACATCCCAGGGTTCACAGCTCATGTCAAAAACAACGCTCCTGCTCTCGTGTATCACCTTCTTTTGCTGTGTGGTTGATGTTGCAGTCAAAGATCTCTTCTCAACACCTCATCTTTTATTTCAAGCCATAGAGAGGTGTTACATGTGTGCAGAGGCTCACTTTATACAGACAAAGAAGAAGCTGGAAGCAGGCAGGAGTGTGTGGTAGAATGGTGTTTCTTCAGTTAATGAGCTATACTATGTGTGAACTGTGCAGAGACACGTGACGGGGTTCAATACCCTAACAAGTATGTTGTTGTGCCTGTGTCTGTGTGTAATAATTGGCTGTCGAACGCAGCCCTCGCACCTGTTCCTCTAAACAGAAAGCACAGCCCAGCTAGCACAACTCTTTAGCTGCCTGCCTCCATTCATCTCTCCCTCTCTTTCATTCCCTCATTCTTCCCTTCTCTACATGTTCTATCTTTGTTCGTCCTGTCAGCTGTGCTGTAATCTAGTGTAGTTGTTTGCTTTATCCTCCACAAGTGTTGCGTGTCCCCAACTCCCCCAGGTCACTTGGTTACAGTTCATTTCTCTCTCCTGTCATTCTTTTGTCTGTTTTTTTTTTTTTTTTTAATTCCTGCATCTCTCTCTCATTCTGTCACTCTGCTGGCTGCATGTGCCTGTTCTTAGCAAACGGGGAGTGTGTGTACTGACTGCTGGTGCACGTGTACCTCCTTCATTAACCACTGTGTGTGTGAGGAAGAGATGCTCCACTTATGACTTTAAACCATTTCATTCATCAGCCATACAGATAGGGACGGTTTAGACAGATGCCTACTAACCTGCTGGAGGGATGAAATATCTCTAATGATATTTTGGCTTCTAATCACAAGGCTGAGAGTAGAGTCCCTGAACATCCTAAAAAACAGTTTAGCTGGCTGGCTAAAAACACAAACACATGGATGGAGTACAAGTGAGAGGAGAGTCTGGCTCTCCATATCGCAGAGCTGGGACTTGTTTTTATTTTGCAAGTC
The DNA here is from genome assembly GCA_033238685.1 of Lates japonicus. Lineage (NCBI taxonomy): Eukaryota > Metazoa > Chordata > Actinopteri > Centropomidae > Lates > Lates japonicus. The sequence goes on from BRZM01002088.1 coordinate 13,549, forward strand.
ACAAATCTTCACTGTAAAGCCCCATGTTAAGTCCTGAACTTTGTAAAAGCATATTTACATTACAAAGGAGGAAAAACAGCTCTGTCCAGATGTTGCTGTGTGCAGAGTGGAGTGAGAGTGCACAGAAAATTCAAATTTGTTCGACCCAATCTGCGTGGATCTTTGTGGGCATAGCCAATCACTGTTTAACTGAAAGATGGATAAAAAAATTAATTGCTTTTGTTTTTCAGTTTAGAGAACTGTACAGACAAGAACACTGAAATGTAGTGATTACTGCTAGCACCATTAGCACTGTACTGTGCCAATCAACAAGCAGCATGACACCCTAATTTTTATTTGCTATTTGTTTTGCATGTTGCCTTTGATTTTTTGTTGTTTTATATACATTTTTTTATTGTAGTCACCTGTTTGCAGTCAGTCTGCTGGACTACACAGTTAAACTCCTTCTCATACAGTGTAAATGCCTGCTGCTGTATTCAAACTGTAAGGGTTGCCAGGAAAATGAAGACTTCTTGCACACTTTCCTTTATAAGATATTTTTTTAATCTTTGAGCTTGGGAAGGATAAGCCTTTCCAAGGCTTAAGCCCAAGTAAATTCATGAGTTACTGGTGTTATAGTCAAAGTCAAGGTGTACATTTTTAAAATTGTTTTGTCATTTTATTATTTTGGCATTGATTCTGTAACTCATATTTCATATCAAGACTAAAAAATGGAAACAACACCCAGCACTAGGTTATGATACAATATCAGTATGTGTATGTGTGTATGTCAATGTGTCTACATGTGTTCTAATGTCTCTGTGTTGAAGTAGTTTTCCTGACACACTGTTCTCTCATATGTGTGTTTCTGCCTGTGTGTCTGAATCAGACTCACTGTTCCAATGTGAGATTCAGTTTTACTCCAGCGTCTCTCCCCAGATCGTACTCCTCCCCTCATCCCCTCAGACTTCAATAATGTTGCTCGAGCACATTTCCTATGCCCCTTTCTCCTTCCTCCTCCCCCTCACTGTCTTTTGATTGCCCCAGCACACATATATATGTGCACACGTGCTCTGCCCTTCATCCCTTAACACTCTAGTCTATATGGGAAGATGAGCATCACAGGGCAGCAGAGGGTGGAGGGTTGGAGGGTTTAATAGTGTGTGTGTGTGTGAGAGAGAGAGAGAGCGAGAGAAAGAAAGAGAGAGAGTGAGGGTTGGGGAAATGGAGAGAGAGGCCATCAGTGGCTGGGCAGTTGCATTGTCCTTTGCCAAGGACAGCGACTTTCATTAAAGTAACGCCTTGACAAGGAGGCGCACATGTGCAACTGGAGCACAGGTCTGGATGAGCATAGGTCTCTCCACTGTGTATAGATGATGTCATGCACGTGCACACATCATGAGCACTCTGCTCCCACACATGTTTATCATATATTCTTTCTGATCCAAGCCAGCGCTCCCTTTCCCCCTCACACATCATATCTTATCTTTGGACTCATCCAACAAGCAGCAGCAGCAGCAGAACCACCACCACCACCACCAGCAGCAGTATGCACTATTAATTAATCAGCAGCCACAGATTGTCATATCAGCAGTGGGAGCCAATTAAACACTTGGTTATATTTTCTGTCTTTAGCAGGTTCTCATAGATCTTTATTTCTTAAAATAATGGAAGCCAGTGTTGAAATTAACCTCATTTTTTGCAGCTCCATCTACAGCTCACTGTAGTTTGGGTAATTTCTATCACACGATTGGATTTGAATTTGTTACATAATTTAGAAATGGAATAAAGATTTTTTTTTTTTTTTTTATAGTGAGAGGGTCCAGCTCTCCTCGAATAAACCTCTGTCTGCCCAAAGCCATGTTATGCTTTGCTTTTTATGACGCAGATGTGTGGGTATGTCTGTTACGTATGCTTTTGTGTAGTGCATTTTCCATGCATTTGATGTCTCTGCATCTGATGCAGCTTAGTCCCTCCGTGTGTCTGATTTCCACACGAGAGCAGTTAATTTGAGTTCAATGAGGCTGAAATTGAAATCTAAAAATAAGCAAATACACAATCCAGTGTGTGTTTTAAAAGCCTCTGATAGTGTAGCAGTGGTGATTCTAGATGCTATTTGAATTATTTTTCATTTCATGCATCTTTGGTATAACATCATTTTTCATTTAAGTCATTTTAAAGTCATTTTTAGCATATTTGTGTTTATGTGTGTGTGAGAGAGTGTGTGCCAAACCCCGACTATCAGTCTGTCTTTTAGTCAGTGCATGACAGCAGAACAGACACACTGGAGGAGGATGTGATGTTCTGTGAAGCTCACAAGCCTTTAGATGCCGGGGGAACAAGACAAAAGTGAGAGCCAAGTACGAGTCAGGGCCACTGGCACTGGAATGATTCGAGTTGCTCCAGCTGTCAAGGTCTCTGGCTGGCATTAATGTATGAATTTACTGTGAGGCAGAAGCTCACAGAGAGGTGTGTGTGTGTGTGTGTGTGTGTGTGTGTGTGTGTGTGTGTGTCATGGGATCTGACTGATAACTGTTTTCCACTTCAAGGCTGTGAAGTAATAGCATGCTGTACCGTTTTGCATTACAACATCTTCCTCACCACTTGATCCTCCCTAGCAGCAGGTCATGAAAATATGGCCGACAACTGCAGCATAAAGAAAACCACAAAACCAGAACCACGCTGTGCTGTGTATAGTAATTACAAACCATTTATAAATAAACCATAAGACTCTCGTCAGAGGACGGGACCCTCGCTGTGTACTCTCCAGTGAAGCCACTGCACAGTAGGCTTCATATGATATCAGAAAGCTTCAACATAAGGGCTGTGATATTTTTATTAACATGTTGATTATTTTTCAGTTTACTCAATCAATTGTATTGTCAATTAAATATATAAAAGAAGAAAATTGTTTATCTCAAGTTCTCAGAGTCCAAGGTGACTTGACCAAAAATCCAAAACTTAATGTTATTCACTTAAAACTGATATAGAAGCAAAGCGAGCTGACCTTTACTTGAGAATCTGGAACCACTGAATGTTTGGTATCTTTGTTTGATAAATGATTTAAAGGGAGACTAAGTAACTTTTTAAAGAAGATATTAGATATAACTCCCTCCTTCCTAACAGATAAAAAGTTGAATTCACAAGCAAAAAAAACAAAAACAAAAACAAAAAAAAATCCACCGTTGCCCAATTCAGAATATATCATCTATTTTTCAAAGATTTGAGAAATAAATCAAACATTCAAATGTGTACTACTAACAGTTATGCTGTACATATGTGCAGCCTAGAATAAAATGTTTCTGCAAGTTGAAATGATAATTTTTTTTATTGTAAAATGAAGATTTAAAGCCACTTGAGGTGAGCAGAGTAAGAGTTGGCAGAGTCGTTTCCCATCACACTCAGTCATTTGACCTATTGTTATCACAAACATATTGATTAGTGCCATGTTAAATATCTCCACCTGACCTCCTGTAAGGCTAACAGTAACTGCTGCTCCCTCACTTTCTCTGTTCACCACACTGCGCGTCTCATCTGTCCTGAGCAGCCATGTTTCCCTCCATCCTGCTGCCATGCCAACTGTGCATTGAGAGAAAGCATCGCACTCTCTTTCTTAATGCGCTTTGCTACAGCTGAGACCAAATTACAAGCTTTATTTCACTGGGAAACACACGAGTGCTCATGAGTCATCCAACTCACTCACCGTGTCAGCATGTACAGTGTGTACATGTGTGTGTTTATTGCATGTACACCACATGTTAGCGACTGTGTGTGGCCATGGTTAATTGAGGCTAAGTAATGTTGGTTAAAGGAGGGTGGGCTTTAATTGCAGCCAGAGGAAAAATAAGTCATTCTTATCTCACCCTCTACATCTTTTTTCACTGGTCTTTGCTTTTGGGCTGCAGCTTAGCTCGACTTTGACTCAGATTTCAGAGCGAGGGAATCCAAGTATTGGATTGGCTGTAGTAATAATGAGGAGATTAATGTCTTTTGTGGGGAAAGTTCTCATTCAAAGTCAAAACAGACTCTACACTCAGGTTGTGATGAACTTTGCTACTGAATACCAAGATGGATGAATGACGGAGTGAGGGAAAGAGCAAGAGAGGGGGCTGGTTGGAAAAAAAAGAGGGGGGGGAGGAATTGACAGTTTGCTTCAGCTCCGGTGGAAAGAAAGATGAGGGGAGTTGTGGAGAAAAGAGAAATGGAGTAGACAGAAAACAGAAAACGGAGGGGAAAAAAATGCAGCAACACAGCTCATTGTCTCCATCCTGCCCCTGCCATCAATCTCCCGAATGGCAGCTGCCTTACTCACACACACACACACACGGCACTCTGCCTGCCTGCCTACACGGCTGATTCCCCGAGTGATGAATCATGGCACGGTATGGCATGGCACAGCACAGCATTTGTTAAAGGTGGTGTTTTTCTCCTGCACTGACAGGCTGTGTAAGTGCTTTGTATTGTGTGTACGTACATGTGTTTATATATGTGTACGCTTGAGCGTGTGGGTGTGGATATTGTGGAAATTGTGGGCCTGGTGCTGCACTGTGTGTGTGTGTGTGTGTGTGTGTACAGCATACATGTGTTTTGAGAGTACACAGAGCACTGCAGCCATGTGTCCATGTGTGTGGCTAACCATGCCTGAACGCCATGCAGCAACATCTTTATTTCACAGAGCTGAACAGACACAGAGCTGTTACCCAGCCTTTAAGTAATAAAATCATCAGGGTTTTGATCTAAAGAGGAAAAATGTATTGTATGTATTGTTGTCTATTATTAGATGTGTATTTAGATGTGCTTTTTTTTTTAGATAAACATTTTCTGACTATATGTAATAAACCTCTGTGCAGTGCCATACTATGCAGAAAAAAACAGAATCTGATTCTAATTTCTGTGCAACCCCAAAGTGAGTACTGGCTTCAGCTGATCTGAGCAAGGATTCAACACCACGTTTTGCAATACTCAATGCTACAGACACAGTCTGGTTAGTTCTTAGAATATATTAATGTTCAATACCAAACCGCCAGAATTTGATCCCTGGAAATGTGAATGTGAAATGTGATTTGAAACTGCATTTTGGGAAGTGAAATCTAAAGAGAATTGTAAATTGCAATTCAAAACACTAACTGAAATACATATGCACAAATTGTCTGCCAGGGTCTGTAAAGATGATGTGTGGACAGAGGATTTGAAGGCACAATCAGAAATCTAAACTAATCTAAAGTAGACCACATATTTCACCACACACACACACACACTGCTGCACATTCTGCCTCCTTTCCACATTGATTAGAAAGTGGCAGTACTAAATATATACTAAAATAATGATACCCATTTGCACTAACATGTAGGCACTCTGTACTAATTTGAGCAGTGGAGGTGGTTACTCTTTATACTTGACACCTACAGGCAGGTGAGAATGACAATTTCTCAAGGTACCTGACTCAAATAGTATTTGTTAATATGTCTTGGCATTAGTTTGAACCAGTCTGGAGAACCAGATGGTTGGGTTTTATCACATCAGGCTGGAGTTAAAGTTATTAGGCTAGTTACCAAAGACAATATGACTCAGTGATTGTGTTCATGAATCATTTGTCTTTGAGAAAAAACAACAACAACAACAAAAAACATCTCATAGACTCATAGAAATACCTGCTTTATTTGACAGTTTTGGCAACATCACATCTGTGGCTTTAAATACCAAAACTGAATTACTACATCCACTATATTGTCCTATATGACACCAGCCTTTCCTCTGATACTTCCAACCAACTGCAGCTCCTTCCTTCTTTTTTGTTTTCAGTGTCAGCTCCATGTCATGGCCGATTAAATGATCTGTAACATGTCAGCAAATGTGCGAGTTCTGGCTGTGCAGGAAGGCTGATTGGTGTGACTTAACGCAACGTACAAAAACACACAGTGTGCACAGAAAGGGAAAATGAGGCTGATACTAGACATCACTTCTTCACTACAAGTGGAAACCCTCACACATTAATGTTCTCTTTAGGTTTGTCTAGGTTGTTTGTTTTATAATCACTGTGAAAGAAACAGTATTTGATTTGGATCAAACTTGTCTGGTTGATCTGTTTAATAATGTCGGAGCACAGCATCAGTATAGATTCAGTACATTGGATTAGTGCATCAGTACCTGCTACCTGTCTCTCTCACACACACACACAGCTGTTTTACCGCTTGTGTGGCTGCTGCTTTGTCCTTGTACTGACACACAGACACACACATAAAACACACACTATCCTTGCACTGACTTATTTCCACACTCCACATTGATGTGCATGTGCTCACATCTTCGCATCGATACACACACACACATACACAGTCACACACACTCACGCACAAAGACATACTACCTGCCGGCATGTTAACAGGTTCTCAGTGTGTGCTGTACCGCCCAGCCTGGCCTTGTTCACCGTGAAAAGGAGACTTAACAGAGGAAACAGGCAGCAGAGCCAAGCTGGGCATTTTGGGAGAGCATTTGGTGGATGAGCGCGGGGCAGAAAGGCACACCACCCCTCTCTGCCCTGGACTCTTCATTCACAGACATACTGTCTGAGTCAAAGGTGCCAAATGTCCAGTCTGTGGGGATCACAGGGTGGCAGTGAGAAGAGCTGGACTGTTAAATGCCAGACAGAGAGGAGGGAGGAAGAAGAAGGGGCGGGGGGGGGGGGGGGGTTGGATGTAAAGAGTAGGAAGGTATGATTGAAGTAGAGAGAGATGGGGGTGAGAAGCTGAGAAAGAAAGAGTGAAATACATTTCCAGCTGTGGGGAAGGAAGAGCAGATAGAAGGGAAAGTGGTTGCATCTCCCTACAACATCCAACATTAAAATCCCACTCTGCGGGGACTCAATCCCCCAGTTTCCTCTTTGATCCTGGTTCTGTTTTCAGCAGAAAACCCAGCCTTGACCCAGCTGGCATGATTGCTACTGCTCTCATATATTTATACCCTGGGACAGAACAGAGGCACAGAAATACACAGACAGAACCCTGTATATATGCATGTACAGGCTTTATGGAGAAGACAATAAGAGCTTATGTTTACATACTGCAAGTTACACTTTCTTTAGTGTTACCAAAGAACGAGTCAAGCCACAAAATAAGAACCAGAGTGGAATTTATCAGTATTAACATCTGTAAGAAGAGATTTGCCCCATTATAGTCGACTGCAATCCACGATAAGCTAACTGGCAGACACAAACAGATCTCCCCTGTTGAGAGAACAATCATCTGTTGCTTTAGTCCTCAAAGGATCCCAGAAATATGATTTGCGGTATTTACAGAAACCACGAGCTCTGGGATTTGATTGGGTTATGAATGTTTGCAAATGGATGAGACTTGTTCTTTCTAACGCATCATGAGATACCCTGCTGAGACTCTGGAATACTCCTGCTGTTGTATATCATGCTAAATCAAGGATACAGCAAGTGTTGCAATATTACCATTTCCCTTCTGAAGTCACTGTATGTAATATTATTGTTCAACCTCACAGTTTTACCATAAGGCTAAAAATGTGAAATGTGAGAACTGAACATAAGGTAAACAATAATCCTACAGATGAAAAGCAAATTCCAGTTTGTCAGATTGCCGGTAGTTCATATTCTGTAGTCAGTTTGCTGTAGGTGAAATTTCATTTCACTAACAGCACAATTTACAGTTACAGTTAGTATTAATGAAAGCTGAAAAATTAGGAAGACTGATGGCCCAGTGTTTACTGTAATTTTCCAACCTGGTCTCATCAATCTGTGCACAAATAACACGACTTCCCACTTTCAAATTGTGTGCAGTGCATGGGCCAGTTCTTTCCATGCTGTCTGGGTTGAAATGGTTAGGTTTGGGCACAAAAAATACTTGGTTAGGGTTAGGCTAAGATGTGACATGGTGACTGTGCATATAATAAGGGGAGCAAATTAGATTATGCTATGTTTTGTTTGGTGTGTTTGTGTGTGAGCGTGGCAGGCTGTGTTCATAAGGGACAATGGCATATGATAATAATAACTAAAATAATAATATTAATAACAATGACAATAATAGTGGTGATAATAATACCAGTGACAACAGCAACAAGAAAGGAAAAAAAGTGTCCAAATCAGCCTTGAAGCTATTGTAAAAAGAGGGGCCAGGTGTTCTCAAAGGTTTTGATGTTGTCTTTTAAAGAGGCAGTAAGTTTTTCCAGGTTTGAATGATCTGTAAGTAAGGTGAGCCAGGGAGTTTTGGATATCTTTGTTCGATCTTTCCAATTCAGCAGTTCAGTTTTTGGCGTTTGTTAATGACATTACTTCAAATGGTATGTACTGTGAGGGCATATGTAATGTAGACAGGTCACCAAGTAATGCAGCGATTGGTCAGACAGGGTTGCTGAGGCCAAGATAACCATGACCTCCAACCAAAGGTTTTGAATGAGTGGACAGAGCCAGAGAGCATAGAAAAAGAGATTGTATTCTCAAGGGAAATAAAGTTTTTATTTAAAAAAAACAAAAAAAAACAATAATAATTGTCTATAGAGGTTGAGCAATGTGATCATGTATTGTTTAGGCTAAAGCCAGTGCGGTATAGTTTGTCAGTAGTGGCGTGGGTTCTGTGAAGGACTTCATACTGAATCAGCTGGGTTCTGGAGTTGGTCATGAAGAATATATTATTGCATATGTCTGGCCAGGTGAAATCTGGGAGGGTTATTTATGTCTGTGGTCTATTTGCCTGAGGGGATTGACACTGTACTGTTGTTGCATGCCATGCCCACCTCCTCCTAATAAGCCAAATCTCTCTCTCTCTCTGTATTCAACCTTGTGCTGCTGCAGATGTCATTTGATTCAGACTTGATCTGTAAGAAAATGTCAGCAGGTCTGACCTTGTCAGACTGTTGTTGTTACTTTTACAAAAGATGTCTTGGGGAGCTTATTCAAATGAGACCTACATGCAAAATTGCCACCACATGAAGGTAATGAAAACAATAGCTTTAATAACTCATCACCCACAGAGTTCATGGCTCCATATTTTCCAGGTCTGCTGATGGCGGCGGCAGTGCTCAATCATTTCAGCACAGAACACGGTGATGTAGAGGGAGGAGAAGGGAGGGGTGCTTTAATCTCTGGAGAGAAAGAAAGGAAAGGGGAACAAGAGAGAAGAGACAGAGGAAGAGAATGGGAGAGGTAGTCTCAGTGGAACAGCGTATGCCATGTGGGCCCCAGGTAATGTATGACTTCTTGTGGTAATCGCTATAATGAAGCAGGGAGCTGGTTGGGAGCAAAATGTCTGCCTTCACTTCTACAGTCCAGTGGGGCCCAGATGGCATACGCTGTTCCACTGAGACTACCTCTCCCATTCTCTTCCTCTGTCTCTTCTCTCTTGTTCCCCTTTCCTTTCTTTCTCTCCAGAGATTAAAGCACCCCTCCCTTCTCCTCCCTCTACATCACCGTGTTCTGTGCTGAAATGATTGAGCACTGCCGCCGCCATCAGCAGACCTGGAAAATATGGAGCCATGAACTCTGTGGGTGATGAGTTATTAAAGCTATTGTTTTCATTACCTTCATGTGGTGGCAATTTTGCATGTAGGTCTCATTTGAATAAGCTCCCCAAGACATCTTTTGTAAAAGTAACAACAACAGTCTGACAAGGTCAGACCTGCTGACATTTTCTTACAGATCAAGTCTGAATCAAATGACATCTGCAGCAGCACAAGGTTGAATACAGAGAGAGAGAGAGATTTGGCTTATTAGGAGGAGGTGGGCATGGCATGCAACAACAGTACAGTGTCAATCCCCTCAGGCAAATAGACCACAGACATAAATAACCCTCCCAGATTTCACCTGGCCAGACATATGCAATAATATATTCTTCATGACCAACTCCAGAACCCAGCTGATTCAGTATGAAGTCCTTCACAGAACCCACGCCACTACTGACAAACTATACCGCACTGGCTTTAGCCTAAACAATACATGATCACATTGCTCAACCTCTATAGACAATTATTATTGTTTTTTTTTGTTTTTTTTAAATAAAAACTTTATTTCCCTTGAGAATACAATCTCTTTTTCTATGCTCTCTGGCTCTGTCCACTCATTCAAAACCTTTGGTTGGAGGTCATGGTTATCTTGGCCTCAGCAACCCTGTCTGACCAATCGCTGCATTACTTGGTGACCTGTCTACATTACATATGCCCTCACAGTACATACCATTTGAAGTAATGTCATTAACAAACGCCAAAAACTGAACTGCTGAATTGGAAAGATCGAACAAAGATATCCAAAACTCCCTGGCTCACCTTACTTACAGATCATTCAAACCTGGAAAAACTTACTGCCTCTTTAAAAGACAACATCAAAACCTTTGAGAACACCTGGCCCCTCTTTTTACAATAGCTTCAAGGCTGATTTGGACACTTTTTTTCCTTTCTTGTTGCTGTTGTCACTGGTATTATTATCACCACTATTATTGTCATTGTTATTAATATTATTATTTTAGTTATTATTATCATATGCCATTGTCCCTTATGAACACAGCCTGCCACGCTCACACACAAACACACCAAACAAAACATAGCATAATCTAATTTGCTCCCCTTATTATATGCACAGTCACCATGTCACATCTTAGCCTAACCCTAACCAAGTATTTTTTGTGCCCAAACCTAACCATTTCAACCCAGACAGCATGGAAAGAACTGGCCCATGCACTGCACACAATTTGAAAGTGGGAAGTCGTGTTATTTGTGCACAGATTGATGAGACCAGGTTGGAAAATTACAGTAAACACTGGGCCATCAGTCTTCCTAATTTTTCAGCTTTCATTAATACTAACTGTAACTGTAAATTGTGCTGTTAGTGAAATGAAATTTCACCTACAGCAAACTGACTACAGAATATGAACTACCGGCAATCTGACAAACTGGAATTTGCTTTTCATCTGTAGGATTATTGTTTACCTTATGTTCAGTTCTCACATTTCACATTTTTAGCCTTATGGTAAAACTGTGAGGTTGAACAATAATATTACATACAGTGACTTCAGAAGGGAAATGGTAATATTGCAACACTTGCTGTATCCTTGATTTAGCATGATATACAACAGCAGGAGTATTCCAGAGTCTCAGCAGGGTATCTCATGATGCGTTAGAAAGAACAAGTCTCATCCATTTGCAAACATTCATAACCCAATCAAATCCCAGAGCTCGTGGTTTCTGTAAATACCGCAAATCATATTTCTGGGATCCTTTGAGGACTAAAGCAACAGATGATTGTTCTCTCAACAGGGGAGATCTGTTTGTGTCTGCCAGTTAGCTTATCGTGGATTGCAGTCGACTATAATGGGGCAAATCTCTTCTTACAGATGTTAATACTGATAAATTCCACTCTGGTTCTTATTTTGTGGCTTGACTCGTTCTTTGGTAACACTAAAGAAAGTGTAACTTGCAGTATGTAAACATAAGCTCTTATTGTCTTCTCCATAAAGCCTGTACATGCATATATACAGGGTTCTGTCTGTGTATTTCTGTGCCTCTGTTCTGTCCCAGGGTATAAATATATGAGAGCAGTAGCAATCATGCCAGCTGGGTCAAGGCTGGGTTTTCTGCTGAAAACAGAACCAGGATCAAAGAGGAAACTGGGGGATTGAGTCCCCGCAGAGTGGGATTTTAATGTTGGATGTTGTAGGGAGATGCAACCACTTTCCCTTCTATCTGCTCTTCCTTCCCCACAGCTGGAAATGTATTTCACTCTTTCTTTCTCAGCTTCTCACCCCCATCTCTCTCTACTTCAATCATACCTTCCTACTCTTTACATCCAACCCCCCCCCCCCCCCCGCCCCTTCTTCTTCCTCCCTCCTCTCTGTCTGGCATTTAACAGTCCAGCTCTTCTCACTGCCACCCTGTGATCCCCACAGACTGGACATTTGGCACCTTTGACTCAGACAGTATGTCTGTGAATGAAGAGTCCAGGGCAGAGAGGGGTGGTGTGCCTTTCTGCCCCGCGCTCATCCACCAAATGCTCCCAAAATGCCCAGCTTCGCTCTGCTGCACCTGTTTCCTCTGTTAAAGTCTCCTTTTACGGTGAACAAGGCCAGAGCTGGACGGTACAGCACACACTGAGAACCTATTAACATGCCGGCAGGTAGTATGTC
>BRZM01002089.1:0-81047 GCA_033238685.1 Lates japonicus
AGGCAGCAGATCTACAGTAAATGAAGGGAGTCAGTGGTTTGGCTCCGTTCTGTGGTAGCAAATAAACATGAGGATTAATCCTTAAGCCCTTCAACTAAGGTTCACTACCATCATTCAGTCCTTATCAGGCTGCAAGCAGTGCATGTAGCCAAGAGAGGAGATAACGGGCGGCATGGCTCAGCGGTTCACAATAAACCTTAATGGCAAGCGTGGCTGAGATGAACTGATCTCTGAAGTGCAATGGATGAATGGATTATACGTGGCTAAGCATTTACACGTGCAGGCACAAAAGCACACATGTACACATGATCATGAGACTCGGCATGCAAACCGTGGCTGCAGGTTAACTGCTGCACGTGGTGAAACCATGTAGTATGCTGTAGGTGTGTTATATTGTGATTGATGACTGACTTTTTTATTTAGTCTGAGATAAATTATTACACACCCACCGTGAGCTAGAGCGGACACTGGCCCTGCATGCAACCCTGATTTATGAGATACACTGTTTGGCCAAAAGGGGCTGTTTTTCATGATTTGGGCAGCTCCAGTTTAGGGAAATATTAATCCCATAGCATCCAACAATATTTTGGAAAACAGTTTGCTTCCAGCTTTGTGGCAACAGGCTCTTTCCTCTTTCAACATGACATATCCCTCATGTGCAAAGCAAGGGCCACAAGGAAATTTTTTTGCTCTTCTCAGTTTGGTGTGAAAGAACTTGGCCGGCCCGCTCAGAACCAGGACTTCCTAACCCCTTTACCTTCTCCCAGCACCTCTGGGATGATGTGGTACGCCTACAGCAGCTCAGGCCTCGTCACCCAACGTCAGGAGCCGATTCACAAATGCTCCCGTGGCTTCGCTCAGCTTCCAAAATCTTGTGGAAAGCTTGAAACCAGAGGAGAGGTAGCTGTTAAAGCAGCATGTTAAAGCCCATGATGAGAAACACTCAGTTATCTGCATCATTTTGTCCGCATACTTTTGGCCATGTAGTGAACTAGTAATAAATCTGACTCCTGTGCAGATCTGTGCCTTTAATGAATGAATTCATTAACTCCACTACTCAGCTGCAACATCATCACTTTTCCACAAGCCATTTAATCTAATGCAAGAGGTTAAAATTATACATATTTCTTAAATACGTGAAAAAATCTTTCAGTTGTCTTAATATGATTCTTTTTTTTCCCCCGTTGAAAATGTATTTTATGCTCAGAAGAGCTTGAATAAAATGTCATGTCTCTCTAGTGGTGGATTGTTCCGCCTTAATGTGCCAAGATGGACATTTCTATTTGTCCCAGTGAGTGTGTGCAAAGCTGCTGCTCCTCTGCAAACACTGCCAGGTGATGAGATATTATGAGGATGGAGGTAGATTATTTCTGTACGTCCAACCACTATACTGTGCGTCCCAACCACTCCCAAGCGCGCTCTCTCTCTCTCTCTCTCTCACTCTCTCTCTCTCTCTGTGATGCTGCAGCTCCTGTAGTCTCTCCAGTCTCCAGTAAACAGCAGTCATGGCGACAGTGGTCCAACCGCTCACTCTGGATCGAGGTAAGGCGCTCGGAGCTTTTATTTGTAATTTGTCACCAGATGGTTTTATTTTGTCGCTTTGAAAACTTCGGCGAGGACCTGGCAACCCGAGACGGGGGTGTAGATCCAGGTGTTTTGTGTGCCCGGCTCGGATTTCCTTACAGATTTATCCGTACGGTTCGTTATTTCACGGCAAAAACGAGCTCTCGCTTTTCTAAAATAAAACCGTCCAGTCTCGTCGGGTCCGCGCGTGCATCTTTGCCGGATGGAGCGCCTGTTTCCTCCGCGAGGTTTTCACGGAGACATGCACGAATTACCCACAATCTATCTGACAAATGAGCACTACTACTGTGTTTTCGCTTATTCTCATCCATATTATGTAACCTCCTCGGCGATATTACTCCCGTTACAGCTCGCTTTTTTGCTCTTCATCTGTAAGGAAGAAAAAAAAAAGAGCCTCGGCTGCTGGAGCGCTTTGGTATGAAAATCTACTTTGTAAAGACAGGAGACAACTTTTGTATTTGTAATTGGACAGGTGCAAGTCAGGCAGGTTGGTCCTCACCTTATAGGAAATATGAACAGGAGGCATGTTGTTGTCCTCTTGTTGGAAACATACAGTGTGCCGTGGAAGCAAATTGCAATTAAGGGCTAATGATATCTTCTGATGGTACTACACAGCCAGTCCTGCCAATGCACCACAGGTAGTGTTTACTAAGAGCTGACACACAGTATGTAATTGTAGCCCATGTGACTTAAACACATATTTATGCATCCTCTGACCTCATTCATATGGTAGTAATGCCTCTAGGATGAACTCCTACCTAATTTTGCTTTAGTTTATATCACTACCCTTATGGAAAACAGCTTTAATTCTACAGTAAATTGTAGAATACCATACACATGTTCCAGCAATCCTTTAAGTCCCATAGGTGCATCACCAGGAGATTTTTTAAAAATGCAAAGTGTCCTATATACGCTCCGGAGAAGCACATACTCGCTTTACATCCCTGTACTTTCTTGTTAAAAGTGTCTATTTTTAGATTACAGCTGAAAAATTCCCACTCTCACGTTCAGATCAAATGCATATCTGCTGGTGAAATGTAATATTGCGCAAGCCTTGCATAGGAAATAGGTGTCAAATATAAAGAAAGGAGACACCTTTGCCATTTCCTCTGTGCCAAGAAAAGCTAGCATCGGCTCCCCAGTCGCTTCGCAGCCACAGGAGGGGACTATAAATACACTTTATCTGGTGGGAGCGTAAATTATTATGCAGGAAGTAATCTGACTGGTGTCACTTGTTATGTGGAATCCAAGTAATTAGCCGCAATCGATCATTTTCTGCAATAAGGAATTAGATTTTTGTCCATTTGCTCAATTGCAATTTGTTCCTCGCTGGAGTGAAATGCTTCTGGGCAGTCAAGCTTTACTGATGCACAATCTGTTGCGTTTAATAAGTGCTATGCCATGCAGAATTAATGTAATTAGTCTATGATTGCAGCAGGCAAACAGATAAACAATAACACCCATGCATTACCCACGCACCACTCCTATGGAATTATACAAAGAGGCTTAGGTGTACTGATAAACACACCTTTAAACACTGAGCAAAGAGAAAGAAATCCTTATTTGATCTTAGTCATTTGCTGGGGCAGTAAGTCAGACATGACCTCATGCCTGTATGTGTGTGTGGGGGGGTGGTCCTTATTCACATGCTGTGACATGAATTTGACCAGTCAGCGGCTGGCAGCTGTACTGCCACAAGGAGTAGTAATGATATTTTCACACGGGAGCCATCAAGAGAGGGAGGCAACATCACAGACTCCCTTTTTTCAGCTGCTGCCACTTTGGAGAAAACACTATAATTGCTAATGAAAAGGTAGTTTCATCTCTTGTTGGGGAGTAGGCTTTAGCTGCTGAGTTGCCAAGGCTGTCAAACACACACAGGGAGGAAATAGACAGAGATGTTCATTTCCAGAGCTCCCACTTGGCTTGTTGGGTCACAGCAGGATGAACAGATCTTACATCACTGGCCTTCCTGTTATTGTTGGAGGAAATGACTGTGATGAGCAAGCGCCACTGCCCTATCAAGAACAATGGGTTTGAACTTCTCTGTATACATTATAAAACCACTCCTCATTGTCTGTGGATCTGGCATTTCACTACAAGTCGGCACGTCCCAGAGATGACAAGCTTTGTGATATGAAAAAGTGACAGAAGAGGTCATTGTAGGTGTATCTCAGTTGCTGTTGTCAAAGAATTTTGTCCAAAACTTCTGCAGAATGAGTAACACAAGTGCTGGTGTGGACCCTTCTGCCGAAAAAGGGGAGAATTTGTGTGAAATAATTGCAAGTTGTAACAAATATGACTAAAACAAGATCACAAGTGTCCACAGTCATGCTAACAGTACAGCTGTGCTTTGAGCTGAATGCTAGCGGGTGCATGCAACATGCTCTCAGTGAAAATGCTAACATGCTGATGTTTAGGAGGTGCAATGCTAACAATTTTAATTTAGCGCGTTAGCATGTCAACATTCGCGAAGTACAGGCGATGCTAATGGGAATGTCAAAACCACAAATGTAAACGTCATGGTGGCAGTAGAGGGGAAGTTCGAGCAACGGCAGCATCAGTAGGCTTCATCCTTTGGCCATGAATGTCTGTATAAAATGTCATGGCAATGCAGTCGATAGCCTAGCTGTCAATCGGTGGAATAGTGTGAAATCACTGACAGGAATGTGTGTCGCATCATCTGTGTGTACACGTGTGTGAATGTCTGTCCTCATGCATGTGCGCAAGATAAACAAAGGGGCCCACTCGTAGAAAAACAGCTCCATAGAGTCACTAGAGGTCAAATACTCCACGGGGAACCTTTAAATTCTTGACATTTATTAGTAGCTGAGATATACTAAGGCTCACGGTCTGTATATCTACATCCATACTACAGTGTGCATATAGACAGCACTCAAGTGTATGATTAAAGGATGCCATTGCACCCACAAACCCATTGTCAGTCTGTGATGTTCAAAGATTTACATTATCTATGGTACTTCTGCCTCCTACATTTCCCAGAAAGGCAATACAACTTGTTGCATTATTCCTTGGCTTATACAGGTAGAAAGTGAGAGAGCAGTGGCCTGTTGATATCTTAGCAGGGGCATGAAAGCGATAGATTTTCAATTTGAGGAAAGGCAGGTTTTGCTCCTTTTACAGAATGCAACATCTTGTAGCTGCATCATAATCCTGGTCCATTGAGTCTTGTTTCTCCACTGAGAAAGTGGTTTCTCTTCAGTCTCCCTGTGAGGTTGTTGAACATCAGCTCAGAATGGCAACCCCAGACAGATGTCTTTGCCTCTTCAAGTGTGACTCCTATGGGTTTCTTCACTGTATGGCAAGGTTTTTATACAGCTTATAGTCTCCTCTAGTCTTAATAAGACTGAAAGCAATAGCTGCTACTCCCAGTTCTTGTTTTCCCTCTGAGAGATCATGGCAAGTTCACTGATCTGAGGCCAGACCTTATTCCCATCACATGTTCTCAGTTGTACCAGCGATTTGAGGGATTAAAGGTTGTGCTGACAAGCTGACGTCACTCATAGCTGTTGATATTTCAGCTAACCCCCTTTTAATACAGAAACAAAGGCTCTCAAGAGTCATTGTCTTGGAGGGACACTGTCCTGTAATTAGAGAGGATGAAGGAGACAATAAAAGTAAGATTTCTGTCTCTGCTTTCACCACAGGCTCCTGCAGGAGTCATTAGCCCTCCAGGAGTGATTTATTTGTTGTGCTTCGAGGCGATCGTCGCAGTAGGGCAAATTAGATGTAATTCTCTCAGCATGGGGACAGGACTTGTTTGGTAAAACCCTGTTATCAAATTTTACTCATTCAGAGCGCTGTTATTTTCACTTTTTACGGTTGGAATTAGCGGCAGAGTTGCCAAGGGCACCGAGGACATCCAGGTCAAAGTGGCGGTGGCAGATGGCAAGGCCTTTTCAGGACAATTTATCCGAGCATGCGTGACATCCGCACAGCATCTCTCCGGGTACAAAGGTAGGAGCGGAGTCAGAGAAAGGTCATCCAAGCCCTTCCTGTCGTCTGCTGAGGTGGAAAGTGACATTTCAATCAATAATCAAAGTCAGAATTTGAAAAGAGGATCCTCAGGTTGCAGGGGTTTAACCACCACTGTATGGTTTAATGAGCTCAGGCTCTGATGTGGACGTGTTTATTTACATCACTGCAGTTTTGTCAAAACGACACTTTTAAGTACTGAAAATGAATTACGCTCAGTTCTTGCCACTATTATAAATGGACTAATTATACCAGAAAACTGGAGCGCTGCCCAGCGCGAACACAAGCCCGACAACAATGTCGCGGAGCCCTGTCGAGCGTTGAAGCCTTCATTACGTGTCACTGTGGCTTTGTTCAGCTCTGTGCCTTTTCTGTAATCAGCGAATGATGAGGATGACCTTTTTTAGTCAGCCAGCCTGATGTTAGAGGAGCTCAGGGAAATGAGTTCCCAGGGTATTGTGCCGCACAGACCACGTCAGCTGCGGTCATCCTAGTTTAATATTCTTGTAAAATAGATTGAAAACAAGACGCTTTAATGTGTACGGATTACGACTGTGTGATGAGGTTAGAGTAGGGTCTGATCAAAGTAATACTCCATCTAGGATTTTTTTTTTTTGTTCCCTCCAGAAATGATTTTCTATACCAACTCGTGTTTTGTTTTTGTCTATTTTTACTTTAGTTTGTAAGAAAGCTACAGCCCCTGGAGAGAGGGAGAGACAAGGGGGTTGTTGCATTCAGTCCATGTAGTTGGATAGCAATAATAACCAAGAGAGTTTTTCCCAAGAAGAAGTAAAACATTACAGACAACCCCCCCCCCTTACTCAAAACACAAGCCCTACTCCTGCATTATGTTCTCTTGTGTTTATGCCTGCTGGCTGCTTCAGGTACAGAATATTTCACCCTGTTGTTGAAATTAGGAATTAGACATGGTTAAAGCCCTTGATGTTACGATTTTTTCCCTTAATATATTTATATGCTATGAAAAAAACTTGGCTATGCTGCAAAAATGTCTTGATGCTTGGCCAGATTCTTTTTACATTAAGAATACAGTGCCAAAATCATTCAATAAATGCAAGATTTTCAGATTTATATTAAGCGAGCGCGAGTTTTTCTTTGTCGACTCATAAAACATGCAGCTTCATCTTCTGTTTCTGCTGCTCTTCTTAGTAACCATTTTACTGAAATCCACATTGTTGAGGTCCATTAATACTGAATGTGTTGCTGCTTGTTTTTCCGGGCTCCCCTCTGTGTTATAGAGCTGCCTTCAAATTCATATCACCAGATCATATATTCGACATTTGAAGTCAGGCGCACTATATGCTTGGCGTTCAAGTGATTAAAACACTGCTGCTAGACAACACAGCAAAAATGGATGCTGTCATTAGACAACGAAATGTAGAAAAGGCCAGCGAACGTCATCACCCATGATCCCGGAGCGATCAGCAACCTGATTACCTCCTGATCTTTATGCAAACACAGTAAATACTATCCCACTTGAAGGCACCGCAGGTCCTCTGGTCCTTTACTCAGTATATGTGGTGATACATTCATTCAGGATCTTTCGAGTTGATGTGAAAAATAAAAGGAATATTGCATAAAACTTTTATTTGAAAATGAAAAGCCTCTTCCTAGTATTTTAATTCTGTTTGAAGCAGTAGAACCCCTTGAACTGCTGGTATGAGAGCATGAAAGTGGGGGGAAGTGCAAGCAGTAAAATCTGTTGGGCACTGTTATGTGAGAGAAAAGCACAGATTTTAGGGATTTTAATGCTACATTTAATATTGGGCTTTTTTTTTTCTTCTTTTTTTTAGTAATGAGCCTCCATAAATTTTGTGATGCCATCATCTACACACAATGGAAACTTTGTTCGGAGAAAGTCCTGACAGTTGCATAATTAAAAAACTTGCATTCAACTTAACTCATTTAATCAGTAAGTATCACTAATGAGAATGCCTTCACCCTAAATATAGCTGAGGGAAATTAACTGCTGACAGGATGGTCATCATTGGTGTCATCATTCTGCTTAATATGGCAGCAGTGCATTACACTGTAATTGTGTCTTGATGTAGCGTGCATTAAGTTACTTTGACCGGTGTTACAACTCCGCGCAGACGTCAAAAGATACTCTGTAATTATATTTGACGATTTTCCTTTGCACATTGTCGTATCTTTATGTTGTCGTTTTTTTTTTTTTTTCTCTGGCAGATAATGAGCGAGGAAGATGCTTTATCTTTGTGTCACTGTTGTTTTCAAAAACCTTATTTGGATACAGCAGAAACAACTTTCCTCTTTCTTTGGAGAAGAATCTGTCAAACTATGCAGTGAGAACGACCTAATTGCAGACAGTCTGTTTGCTTCCGAGATATGCTAAATTTGGCAGAATAAAAAATTGTCAAGGTTTGCGCTTATAGTATTCACTGAGGTGAATGTAAAACCCTGCACAGATGTTGCGCACATCTGGGCCCGCTGAATCCCCTAGAGCACAAAATGTAGGGGTGTGGGTCTAAAGTCAATACAGCACAATAAAGCACTCAAAGGTGAAAGCTAATTTCCCTCCACTGCATTTTCAGTGAAAGAGTGATAAGGTCAGGCAGGATTCCTGTGAAGTCTAGTGGTGGCACACACACACACACACACACACACACATGATGCCCACACCAACTGTATGGCAAGGATGGAAGGGAAAGAGTGGGTGGAGACCAAAAACAAAGCTAAAAGGAACTACTCAAATGCTAGGTTCATATTCACCAGGTGGCCAGAAACACAACTTCAAATGAACAGTAATGTTGCTCAGTGTCTGTAGGTTATATGAATACACAACTGAGTTTTCCACATTACCTTAAAAATAACAAAATTGCACTGAAAGTCAAAGATGATACGTCAGATAGTAATACCCAGTCTTAAGCAAAACAAAACTGTACTAGCAGTATCAAACTGTAGTATCAAAAGTAAAAGTAATCAGTGAGAGTTTTGTATCATTACTGTTGCCTTAATTAATCTGTAACAATGTTAATGTGTAAAGTAGTCACTAACCATAGCTGTCAAATAGATGTAGTGGCATAAAATGTACTGGCATCTGAAATATACTGTAGTAAAGGAAGTCTAAAGTGGTACAGTGCTTGTTCCACAACAGGTGAAGGCAGTAATTTGCATACTGTTTATTATCTATTTATGACAGATTGTAAAATGTGTCAAATCTATGCAGCGTTCGTGTATGTTGTTATCACTTAGCAGAGTTGGTTAGTCATGGGTGGGATCACGTTTCCTGTATTTCCCTCCAGCTGAAGCTATTCATAGACCATGCATATAACAGGCACACCATGTGGGTGTTGAGCGCATACTTGGTGTTTTCTTGAACCATGCTTCATTTATTCTGTCGGCGTCATTTCACAGCTTAAGATGAGCGCGGTCTTTCGCCACGGTTATGTCAGTGCTATCAGAGTGCACAAGGTCATTCAGGCGCCGCTGGACTATTAGGTAATGTAATATGTCATTTCACTGCACATCTGATTTGGGAATAGTTTCCTGTCAATGTGACGTAACCGTGATCCCCTGCGGTCATCTCAGCTGCTTTGTCATGGAACACAATCACCCTTCAGTGCCTCGTCCCCCCTGGGTTTTTACACATGATCAGCCGCAGCTCATCTGATGGCCCACTTTTGCATTAAGCATACAGAGCAGTGGGTATTGGAGTGCACTCATGGGATGTTTTCGCTTAAATCTCAGCGCTTCATTTGAGTTGCAAGGTAGAGCTGAGGCCATAAACAAAAGGGAGAGAGATTCCATGTACTATATTATGTGCTAGAGGTAGTCCTGCAGACTTGTGCCAGTTTATCAAACCTGTTTTTATGCTGCACTAAGACCATACCTTGATTTTTTCTGTGAATGAAAAACAGCGTGGTAGTGAAGCAGAAAATCTTCACAGACATATTTTCTGTGTCTGAGATTAGATATCACTCAAAGCACTAAAGGAAAAATGTGCCAGTGCACTGCCAGCAGACATTTCATTACTCCTGAGCTGCTCAGCGAGAACTAGAGAGCTATATCATTACCACTTATTACCATTCATTTTTGTGTGGACACCTGCAATTACACTGTCTTGCAATCACTGATTCTATGTCCCTGTGCTGTTACATAGGGATAAAACTGCAAGGGAACATGATATATATTGACTGGAGCAGGCTTACAGTAATTTCAGTGATTACAATAGCTGTCACTATGGGTAACGCTGAAACATTCAATTGAATTTAAACTGTGCTGCTCCTCTCTTTGATGTAAAGCTTAGGAAATTTGAGATTTAGCCCCATTCAAGTTTGAAAGATTATATCAGAAAATGGGCAGGCATCATTTCTGATCAGTGAGATGAAAGCAGCAGCAGCAGCAAAAAAAAGAAAATCCTGCAACATCAATCTTTGAAGTTAAGATCCAAATGCCTAGTCAAAGTCCTTGATGTGGATGAAGAAAATTTTGCTAATGAGCATGTGAAAAAAAAAAAAAATCTCTCCTGGATGGCCCTTGACCTCCATTTAATGAGAAAGAAATGCTCATGAACCTCCTAGACAGATGCCCTTGCTGCTTGGAAGTGTACCAGCTCATTACAAGCGATTCAGAATCTGTGTTTTTTGATATTCAGGCACAGGGGTAAAAAATATGACCTATTCACCTTGATAGACAATATTAATACAGCAAACTTAGCCCAATATCAGCTCTTTAAAATCCCACTTGGTGGATTTCTTTTTCAGATGAAAATACTTTTTTTTTTTTAAAGAAAAAAAACAGCAAATAGATAAGTGCATGAACAAATCTCTGCTTTTCACAGCTGTCATTGAAGGTCAGTTCAGCCAAATATATATCTAGCCGTGCAGATAGTTTGAGCTACATTTACACAGATTTTGAGCTATCACTCTCAGAGATTTCTGCTTCCAGTGGACCTTTGTTTGTGCTAAGCAGTGAAAACAAATTAAACATCAACAGAAATTCACCAAGTTACACTGAATAATCCACAGACCATGCAGCGAACAGTTTTCAGTCAAACTACTTAGAAATAGAAGAAGTACTGTAGTCCTTATAAAAACTGTTGACAGGTTGGTCTGTGAATCAGCAAGCTTAACTAGGACAGTGTTTCAGGAAGGAGATGTTTCTGTTCAATTTTTTAAAAGTAAAGTTTTTCAGTGCTGTAAAATGTACAAACAAAATCCCATTTACCTCTATTATTTTGAGGCAGAAGTCTGAGAGTAAGGAAATGATGTTTTGTGTGTGTGTGTGTGTTTGTTTTCATTTTTGGAAAACCAGCTCATTAATAACTCAACTATAAGGTGCCAACACAGGAAAGGTGTAATCTCAGGAGTTGTACCAACCTGCACTGTATATTCTTGTAACAAAGTTTACTTTATTGCTGAGGCAGGCAAAGGTCAGCAACAGGTTAGAAGTCAAAACAGACAACCAAGTACAAAGGAGCAAAACAAGCTGGCTGTGTCCGAAAAAGCAGGCAGGGGTCAAAACTGGCAAAAAGGCTGGAACGCAATTACTAGGATAGCTCAACAATCTGGGAAGGCATAGGTGGAAATACTAGGGGTAGTCACTAAACTGTAACTTTGCAACTGTCAAGCTTTTGATTTACCTACATACTAAAGCTGCATGCATGGGGTTGTAGTATGAGTGTGGCGAGGGTGGTGTCTTTTTTATGCTTTCCAAAACCAAAAACACAAGAGCAAAAATGTGAGGAATAGATAAGAATAGAAGTGATTCTCATTTACCCATGCCAACGTAAGCTGCAGTTGTGTGCACGTTCAGCTTACTAGCTTGCCACCTACAGTCGTAACCTAGCGTTACTGCCAAGTAGCATATCATTAGCTTACGCCATTAGTTTTGGGGATTAGAGATATTTAAATAAATCTCTGTACATCCACTGTGTAGTATTTCCCCACTGTGTGGAAGCGATTCCTGGATGCTATCAGAGTTTGGGCTAACGTTAGCGGCTCTCTAGCTGGCTCTTTAGCTTAGCTTTAGTCTTTTAGCATTGTCATATATGTAGCCGTCAAGTGCATATTTATGACTCATTTTACAGGTTGCTGGCTTTAACACAAGTCGGTTGGAACATTAAAAAGTTGGAAACAGCGGCAGGAACATTTTAGCTGCTAAAACTGGCAGCCAATGGTTGCTGTACCCCCCATCCGAATTAAATCAGTGGGAGAAATTACAAAGTTTCAAGTGGTAAATCTGCTAGCATTATCAGTGTTAATTGCATCATTGTGCAAAAACAGAAAGTTTGACAGGCGAAAAGTGAGCTGGGGATTGACAAGCTGGAACTGGCAGCAACAGACTGAGGACAGCTGCTGGTTGGACAGGATGGGGAATGACTGGCAGAGAAAAATGAATTAAAAGCTTTTGCCTACTTTAATTATAATGCCATGAAAGTGCACATACATAATACACATACCTATGACCATCTTAAACGAGACTCTGGGTTGAGTCATTTGATTAATAGCTGATTGCCATTATCCTGACTGACTGTATCGCCAGCTCTCATCTGCCAATACAACTCTCGCTGGACTAGTTCTTGTGAGCGTAATGCCCGGTCTCGATGGGAACTGAACTTGCAATTTCAAGTGGATAATATAATCCTCAGTGCTTTTATTATGCAGCGCGAAATGAAAACAGGCATTGGATTTCTGTAGAGGCATGCCCATTGTCTCCATATGTAATATAAGGTGAAATGCAATAAAGGGCCAAATTCTTGAGTGTGTTTCACATTTCCTTTGTAGCCTTATACAGTATTCACGCAGCGAGGCCTAGAGACTGCTTCTTCTCGGTCTCCCACTGGTCTGCAAACATTAAGCTCTCCTCTGTCTGCCGTCTGCTTTGTTGAGTTACTCTATATTCCCAGAATCCAATATCATCAGTGTGTGTGTGTGAATATCATGTCTCAAGCTCAATTTATGTTTATCACTGTATTCTGTGAAAAGAAACATAGTAATAGGATGACAGGGTGGAAGAAACTGATTAGTCAGAGAAAACATGTCATGCCAAGTTGTTGTTATCCTTTATATACATCGTACACAAGCATGTCTGGCTAATATAGATCACATGTGCTGTAATATAGAATGTGTGTTGTGCACTGGTGCCTGTTCTGTATTGATCGACCTCACTGGGCAACAAAGCTGTGGTTGGAGCTGTGGAAGTATGCTGTTGCATGGTGTGGTATGAATCTAAACCAGCAGCTTGGCTGTCAGTCAAAGCGCACTGTAATTGTTCTGTTGCTGTGTGCTTTTATAATGTTAGATAAACTAGACAAACTCCCTGAAATATATCGAAATAAAATACATATGAACTGATTTCCCAAATCTCTGGTGTTTAAAGAGCTAAAGTTTATTCATCGTAGTAACGAAGATTAATTACTTTTCCTGTTGCATACCATTGAAATTTAATATTTTTGAATGTGAAAACATCATCATGATTCTAGGAACTAATGAATAATTAATCAATAAAATCATTGTTGCAGTATTAGTCATATAGCACATGTAACAACAAACAAACCAATCTATTCCAGGGTGAGATAACAATATGAGAAAACTCAGCAGCTCCACTGTAAAACAGTACCAATCATCTCTCTCTTTGTGTGGTCAGTCTCTGGACACAAGCTGAATAAAACATGCTATTGTTAACAGTCCAAGTCCAGTGATTGAGTGCAAATCTTCCCTCTCCTCCATTATGTATCTCTATTCTACTGACCAGTTTCAGAGGCGAAATTAATCAGTCAGCTGGCGGACTCATTCGAGTGCAGGCTAATTAGGGAGAGGCTCAGTAGACCCCCAAGTCCTGACCTCAACAAGGCTCATGGTTTAGTGTAAATGCTTTGTAATGCCAGCGGTGCCCAGTCTTACCAGATATTACCTTTGAACAAATGAGTGCCTGACTTATTTCCCTCTCCTTCATTCTCATGCATAGAGCTGAGCCAATGATCTATGGATCCATTTTTATCTTTCTTGCCACTGAGGTAGCCTTGAGAGTCTATTTTTCCATTATCCACCCATTGATTCCCTCTAGCACCTTTCTCCTTGGCCGTGCTGTTAATGTAGTGAATGGAGCATTTCTTTTCTCCCCCACTGTCCTTTTTTGGCATGAACCTCCACACATCGCTCATAACCAATAGCTCTCTCTCTCTCTCTCTCTCTCTCTCTCTCTCTTTCTCACTTGCTAGCTCTCTTTTTGTGCCAGATGTTGCCAGGGCCAGCCAGGCTGCCGGGCTGCAGGAGGTCAGGTGGCGTCGGTCCTGAAAGCTCCCGGAGTCTCTGAAGAAGGTCCTTCAGGCGGTTCTACTGCAGCCATCAGAGAGGTGAGTCACCCTCGAGGAAGAACCGCTGGTCCGTGAACACAAGCATGACTCATGTCTTTTGATTCTTTTTCTTTTGGCAAGAGATTTTTTTTTTTTTTTTTTTTTTTTTTAGTTTATTTTATTTTGGATGACCTTTCATGCTAGCAGTCCTTGCTGTGGTGTTTTTTTTTCCACAGCTCCTACAGTCAATCATTGTACTCCTGCTGTGTTGTTTTTTCCTCTTCTATTGGTGATACTGGACAACCTTTGACTGTTGCACCCAGTAAATAAAGGTTCAAGTATAGTAGCTTGAACACACCAAAGGAGTTCAGGCATTCTTTATTATCTTTTATCATGTCGGCGAGCTGCTAGATGAGGAGAGACTAATATCTGTTTAAAGAGCCAGACATTTTCTCACTTATACTCACTGTGCGCCATAAGTGATTTGTTCTGTTGTCCTTTAAGCAAGCAAATTTTCCCACTAGCTTTATTCATGAATTCCACCACTGATCCATTAGCGGTTTGTGTTTATATAGCCCAAACAGCCAATACAGAACTCACCAGGAACTCCGGTTTTCTCTGTTATTTCCTCCAGCCTCTCTCCCTCTCTTTTTTCCTCTCATCTCTGTGTGTTTACAATATAAAGTAGTTTCATAAAATCTTGGGAGAAGCACCAGGTGTTTCACTCAAGCTGAAACATTTTCAACTTGTATGGTCGTCTTCACCACAGCTTACGATGCCCTAGGAAAATTCATTTTTCATTCACACCCCTCGTGTCTTTCCACTTCTTGCATCATTTGTGCTGCATCTAAGTGGTCTTAAAAAAGGGGGGATCTCAGTGTTGAGTTGTCATATATTTATGCTTATAATGAAATCTTACCGTAGTTTTTGATGTTTAAAGTTTTCTAAATGCTGATTTGACATTTAGCACAGCCATCTGAGCCATCTGGACCTTAAGGAAAAAAAATTAATGCAGCAGATCATTTTGAATTATTAAGCCTAAATGATGAAAGTGCATTAAGAGGACTACGTTTGTCTCATATAGTGTATATGCCTTTCTCTTTTTTACATGCCAGCCTCTCTTTAGAAGGCCTTTCTTTCCCTTTAAATACCCGCCTTCTCCTCAAAAACACGATACTTCCTCTCAATGTCCCATTTTGTTGCGTGACAGTGCAACTGCATAACTGAACAAGGTGGCAAATATAGTGTAAAACATACTAGTTGCAACATGACTTTAAACCCAAACTCCCAATCAACATTTTTATCATCAGCCATTGCAACACTGCAGATGTTTTAAACAGTAAACACAAGCTATTATTCTAGTTATTTCCATGCCTCTGCTAAGGTGGATGATCCACCCTCCTGATGCTGTAGTGCTCTCAGGTCTGCATTGATGCTTGACAGTTAACCTGACAGCGAGCTTGGAGGAATTACAGCAATAACAAGCGAAACCAGAGGCGTGCCCTGAAGTCCCTGTTGCGTTACATCAATCAACAAATGACTGCAGCATAATGAAAACATCAGAGATTATTGCCTTATTTGCGTGGGGCGAACACAAAACTCCAGCTGAGGTGAATTTTTTGACTGCGTGAAAAACTTGCACAGAGCATTTAAAATGATCAGGGGCCAGTAGTATGAGCATTTCATTAACGAAGTTTGATAAGCTCGTTGCCTGAATTTTAATTCGCCGTCCTGTGGGGAATTGGTTTAATCACATTTTACAAGGGTGAATAATTGTAGTCATAAATGGGAGTTCTTGTTTTCTCACTCGTTAAATGCTTTCATTCCTTGCATATAAAAAACACAGCCACCCCACTGATCCATCATCTTAACACCACTCATCAGGAGGACGGAGTACAAAACAAAACAGAGCATTTCACTCTACATGACACGCTGCAGGCTGATAACAACACATCTGTACATTTAGTGTCCTGTCTGTTGTGTGATATACTGTAGCATTACCGGTGGCGTGTATTTGTTAATAAACAGGACTTTGAAGAGGCAGAAGCAGATGACAGATGCCACAATGGCCTCCATGTTGCAAGTTGATTGAAACAAAATGAACATGTAATTTGTCCGAGATGAGCGCGCAGACAATTAGTGAGGACATGATCAATATATCAAGGAAAGATCCACTACATTCTCTACAGGGAGTTATGTTGCTGCCCCAAAGGACAAACTAACCATAATATATTTTTGATTATTGATCTGTATCAATGCTCAAGGATTTCTATTCCAGCTGCTGTGGTTTCTGGTGTACAAACTCACTTTCTAAATCAAACGTTTTCTGGTATTCTCTTTGCTTAACTTAAATATTTTTGGGGTTGGGGGTGAGGGTTAACAAAATAATGAAAGTCTCAACATTTTATGGTCTGGATTTATGGATTGGCTCATATTAAAGGTATAATAAGTGATGAGGGAAAGGTTTGTTGGGTGGTTTTAAGGTTATAGTTAGAAAGATCATGGTTTGGTTAATAACCTGAAATAGTCAATGCATTGTATGTTTTAAACCATTAGTTTTCAGTATTTAACTAAACATAACCTTTACCTAAGCCTGGCAAAAGAGCTTTGAGTTGTCTAAACATAAATATGAAAATATTAGTATGCTTTGATTGCCATTTTGGATGTCGGTGAAACAAATGAAAAATAGTTTACGTCAATAATATTTCCTTGTAAACCAGAATTTGTATGAGACAACAGAGCACAGAGAGAGGAGAAATCTGTTTTCTGAAAATCTGAAAAGTTGTTTAATGTTGAAGAAACTGATGCCGTATCAAACAGAGACCAAAGAGGAAGAATCAAACTATCAAACAAGGATAGTAGTCATAGTACAGTGTAGAGACCAGACAAATAGCACTACTTCATGTCCCACATGATTCAGGCCTTTTATAAGCGGTCGTGGCTGGGTTGTTGTTTTCAATTTTAAGCAACTGTAAAAGAAACTTGAATATATTTATAACTACTGTACTGGACTTCCTTAAATATTCCACTTAACACTGTATCGAGTAAACACTGTATATATTCCTTTATTTGACAGTTGTAGATTCACAGTTTTACTTAGAAAACATATGATCAGTTTCTTCAGTTATTGATGAGTGAGAGGTCATTTGATCCACTAAATCACCCATATATTTCCAGTCGTCTTTTCAGCAGAATTTTAACAAATTCTAACCTTATTTCCTAAATTTATGACCACATTCATTTCAAGCCAGAGTGTCTAGACAAGATAAGAGAGGATTTACCAACACTAGCAGTGACACCCACATTACGTAAACTGACATCATGAGGTGACAGAGAAAGAAAGAACTGGTCCTCTCTCTTCTCATAGGGTTTAGCTCTGCTCTGCTCTAGCCTGCTCAGGAAGCCAAGCACATCCTGGCACCCGGCTCCGAATCTGGCAACAGCCTGGCCCCGATCTCAGTGCCAGTCACTGGAGTGCAATGACAATGATTCTCAAAAACCTTTAAAAAGGGCCTCGGCAGCAGCAACGATCACGGCAGAAACCCAGAAGCAGAAACGGCGGCTGCCCTCTGCCAAGTCAAAAGATACAGACCGCCACCCACAAAGAGAGCTGGCTAAAGGCAGTCACCAGGGAAACCATCAGGATGCTCTGGGATTAGTGGGCTGCAGTGAAGGTGATGAGGCTGACTGTGGTGGTCGATTACAGGTTTGTGAGAGCCGATGATACAACAGCTTCTCTCCGTGGTGCTGAGCCAGCTGGGACAGGTTATGAGAATCTTTAGCTGTGCATACTGTGATTGTACTGTTATTACGCAGAGCATTAAAGGAGCTGTTGTGGTGGAATTCTTGTGGCTGTCCTCGATGCACTGTTTGCATCGGAAACAATGAATTAGGAGAGGCTGGTGGAAGGGGATCTCAGTGGGAAAGGCGGTAGTTAAGCAGGATTTAATGGGTGATATGCAAGTCTTCTTGGATAATATGGCGTCTCTGTGGCGAGAAAGCATTCACGACTGCGGTTGACTTTCAGGTGATCTCTGAACGCACACAAAAGGAAATGTTTTCAACTTCAACATCCTCCACACAATCACAGTGGTGTTTTGCCAATTTTAGCCCATTTACTGCAATTTACATACCTATACTTTACACGCTACCAACACCCCTCCCAAAACATTATACTTTTTCTTGAATTTGAATGTATTTCTTAACATTTTAAAAAGCCAATGAAGGTCAGTTATTCCAGTATTATATGAAAGGAAACTTGGAAGACTTAAAACTCACTAAGTACTAATTACAGTCAATTATAGTTTTCTGTTTTACATTATAACTTGATCACAGTGTAGTGTTTAGCAGCTGCTAAAAGAAATAAATCAGCACTCTAAACCACAAAGTTATAACATAATTTGAACCAAAACAGAAATGTTCACAGTGATGGAATTCAATCTCAAGCCAATTCTAGAGTCTCTGGTTCATTTTCATAACATAATGACAGTCATTTGAATCCATTAGCTGTCTGGAAGGAGAAAATGTATCCATCAGTCTAAAACCTATGTAACTGTGTAAAAGAAGCAAAAACACTGCTTTTAGGGCTTCTTAGCATCAATTTACACATTTCCACTTCTTGCTATATAATTACTATATATATTTATCATTTTAACAACTGGCTTCTCTTTCCTGTGAGTCACCTTCAGGGTTAACTAGTCTCAAGCTAAAGAGCCATAAAAGCACAGGATTAAACTGTAAGTCAACCCCCCGTTGTTCATTTTGATCTTACTCCTTCTGAAGCATTTATTGTACAGATGACCTTTCTTTCTTGTCAGGCCTTGTGTTGTAATCTGTGATATGTTCCTCCTCATACACACACATGTGTGGTGTAGCTCATTTCACAGTCTGGTGGGCCGTCGCGGAGCCTGACAAGGTGGACATTAATCTTGTCTATAGATTAAAAACCTGTAAGTCCAACTCCAAACCCTGACCCCAACGTCTACATCAATAGAATTTGCGAACATAGATCAGCCTTATTAAGGATGACAATTTCAGCTGTCCAATGTATGAAGAATGGGCTGACGAGAAAACAGCCTGTTCAGCAGTGCTGGGCTAAATGACAAAGAGACAGTTTGATGATGAGCTGATTTGTCTTTTCCCGCCCATTCATCAGTGATGAGGGTTGGGGCGGATCTTAATGCCTCTGTGTTGAATCTCTCTCTGCATCAGCCTGAAAAGAGTTGTCAGGGTCAATCAACCTTGCAAATGGGAAAGGGAAGGACACAAGGCAGAGATGACTGGAAGAGCTAACCAGCTGGAGATGATGGAGAGTGGGGTCGCAGTATATTGGGTTAGAGAGTCATTTGACAATTTCTGGGAAAGCAAAAAACAACAACAAAAAAAAACAAGCAGGCTGGTGTCGCATCTTTCATCAGCTCTAACACTGAGTTGATTTTTCCACTTCAGCAGAGATTTTCAATCAACATAATAGACCTGTATTTTATAAAAGCAAAGCGAGGGATTGTGTTGATTCCATCCCAGTGCCTCTGCCTCCCACATCGCATTAAGTCCAAATGATGAAAGGTTACATCACAAATCAGTCCGTGCAGGTTCAATATTTTCCTCTGTGTTGTGGTTTGGGGAAGTGCATTGTGGGTTCTAAGCGCGCTGGTTTCATCTTTTTCCTAAAACATCAACCAGACTAAGACGGCCTCTCTTACCCATCCCCCTTTCTCCCTCTCCACATCTCTCTGACTCAGTAGAGGAAGCAGGAAGCCATGATTTACAAGCAGCATTGTCACGTCAGTTTGCCCCGCAAGCATCTCTCTCTCTCTCTCTCTATTCTCAGGCTCTGGCGTCACTCCTTGTAGGTGTTAGTTCCAGTACTTCTACCGGAAAGTGTGTGTTTATTGCATGGGACCCTCTTTGGTGAAACAAGCGGAGGGAATGTGTGGAGGAAGGTGTCGGTGTTCCTGAGAAAGGGCATTTGAGGCGTCTTGCAAAAAACAAAGGGCAGAGAGGAATTTAAAAGATGCCTGCAGGACGATCGGCCTTTTTAGAGCAAAGATGCAGCCAGGATAAGTGAAAGCATTCAAAAAGCACACAGCAGTTGTGACTCTGTAATTCCAGGCAAAGCTCCAGGTTAAACAAGAAAGAGAGAGATGATAAATGTGTGTCTTGTTTTGCCTTCTTTTAGGCTTTCATAAGAAATCTTTCAGTTATAATATTTTGTATACAAAAAAAAATGTTTCTATTTAATAAACTTGGAAATACTGTAAATAAGACAATTTTAACTGTATGGTATATGTAGGTTTTGCTATCGCTACATAGCCAGTGTTAAATAACAACTAGCTGGTAGCTGGTAAGAACCAAAAAGGCTGAAAGGAGGTAGATATTGAAACATACATGCCAGTTGGCTAGTATATGTTGCTTCATGCTTGCACGGATCTGTATGTTGATAAAGGGATCCTTATGAATAATATGTCAGTGTTGTATAATAGCTTCTTTCGCTGCCTCTCAGTGGCCAAAATAATAGCTAACACTAGAAATGCTGGCCAATCATCTACGCCTTAATTTTCCAATTTTCATTAATGCCCAACTTACAGTGGATATCCACCATAAATTAAACCATAACATATAGTATGTAAGCAAACTGGGCAAAGTTACTCTATTGCAACTTGCAGCTCTCAGACTAAATGGGTATAAAATGGGATGGAGAGTTTTATATTTTGTCTGTAAATTATGAAATGGATACAAAAGAGAAATATTATTAAGGGATAATCGGCGTGCTCCTTGTGCTCACAGTGGTCGTAGTAAAGCTTTAAGCCTGAAAATAAGTTTTATAATCATCACTGATGCACTCTCACGAGAGAGACTGAAACTCTCCTCCTTGGAATCATTACCTTTCACTTCAGCGCCTCTCATGTACCAGAATGATGTATTGAATGAGAACTGCAGCTCTGTCTGACACTCCTGTCAGGTTTCAAAGAACCATTTCTAAACATTACATAACACAGACAGCATTTGATGGCCCGTAAAAGCCATTACTTCCATGGACCAGTGAAGCCCGGCATTGTCACAGACTCCATGTCTGAGAAATTGCTAAGTGGTGAGAACAGTTGCAGTCAGAATAAATAGGTGTAATTAGCAGTTGCAGCGGTGTTTTATGAAAAAAGGATAACTGAGGAAGGAAGCCCTCTGCAGATAGACTGAGCAAAGGAAAACGCAACATTCCTAAAAGTTGAGCTCAGCCTTAAAAGTGCAAAGGTGGGAGAGTCCTCAGGAAAAGGTATCATTTGGGAGTTGAGTGTGTGTGTGTGTGTGTGTGTGTGGACTGCAGGTTTCCTTTTCTCACTTACATCAGTGTAAATCTACAAAAAATGTGTGTTGCAGTCTGAAGTGGGAGCCTCTCAAAGCAACTCTTTTTGTTTTCTTTGAGATTCATGGGCAAACAACATAACATAAACAGGATATTTTTCCCCATTCTAAGGATCTCTACATACAAATATCTCAGGGTTTGTATCCTATCTGGTATACATTCTTTTTGATGATTCAGAGAAGCGAGGCCTTTGTGATGTTGTACTGTGAGTGCATTGAGAGCTACCAGGCGTGTTCGCTTCAGGCAAACTGCCATGCTGATGAGAGCAACATCTAGTGGGTGAAGAGATGATTAAAATTGTTTGTGAACCACAATATCCCATGCCATCATAGTTCTGGTTTTATTTTGCATTGATACAGTATCATTAACCTGATTAAAATTTGATTGCTCATTTGCTAAATTAACTGCAACTTCCCTGAATGTAGATTAGAACAAGTAGATTATGCTTGTGCTTGGAAAACTTGTCACTGAAATCATGTAGTCTCTGCTGTAATTTATGTGTTTCATCAAGTCAGTTGCATCAGCTCAGCAAAAACATTTCCCTAGGACTTTGTAATCAGCCCATACATCTCAATCATTTAAGTTCCATCTCCATCCTCCCTATTGTACTGTTCATTATTTCATTTACGCTGGAGAGGGATGTGGCATATCTGACTGATTTAAAAGTCTAAAAGCTGCAGTGAGTTCAGAAAGTTGTTTTTTTTTTTGTCATATTGCAGTATATTAATAAAAAATCCTCATGTACAACACGGTCTGTCTTTTATCTTTTGAACAAGTTCAGTGATAGGTGTCTTACAAGACCGTCTTAGTGGAAAGGTCAGCTGCCTGCATTGATTCTGTCTGCCTCAGTGAATGAGCGAAAACAACATTTTCACCTAACTGGATGTACAGCCACCCATGTCTTGGCATCAAATTCAGGCCCAGCAGTAATGTATTACCACCCTGTTCTGGAAGCTTCTGTGCTTTTTATAAAGTCAGGACCACACTCTGCCTCCATTTCTCAAGTTAAGATTTTATTATTATTTATTTAGAAATATAAGCATACCAAAGGTGCTGCACAATATATTCATCTTGATTATGTTAAGACTAACAGTATCATTTTCATTACAGCACCTTTTACTTTTCTGCCTACAAGTACATGGATTGGCAAAATAATACAGATTATTTGCATTTGTAAGATAAATCTCGTAGACCCTTTTTGAGTATCTTTTAGGTAAAACTTGCCTACAATAACCAGGACTGGAATGCTGTCGGCCTGTTAATGCAGTATCTCCTGCACAGCCAGCTGTGAAGGGTACCATTATTGACTATGAAATGAACAGTTTGAGCTCAGATTCAGGGTGGGGATTCAGATTTCAACCACGTGAGAACATAATTACAACACCCGTCTCTCCTCATTTCTTTCAGGTGTGCAGTACGAAACAATTACAGTGAATGGCTGTCCAGGTACCAAGCTGAGGGCCACAGCTAAGGTAAGAACTGCTTTGGAGGTCTGGCTCTACAGCAGTTATTAAGGAAAGCATTAAATATGACCAATAAAACTGTAACTAATGAGTATGCAAACTATCTATTATCCATACATGATATCACTCTCATCTAGTCTGTTGGCCAAAGCAGAATAAGAATTAGCAAAGTATGTTCTGCTTACCTTTAATAGCTCGATAAAATTAATATGTGTAATTAAGCAATAACAGGTAGGAAGCACCAATTTTATAGGATTATTTTAAGCATTACCTCAAGTATATTTTTTGGCTGTAATAGCTACTGACAAACAAAACATATTTTAAAAAGTGACAAAATAACATTTAAGTTGTTACAGTGAAAAAAAAAGTTGTAGTTTGAATCAGTTTGTCTCTGATGAAAAATTAGCCCACTAGGATTAGCTAATGTTGCTAACTGCATGAAGATGGGTCCACTTGGAAAACCAGAGTTGTGTACTTGGTTTCTTGGTTTCCTTAGTGATCAAATACATCTTAAGTATTCACTCCATTAAATCCATAGCGACCCACATTCTCAGACATGTAAACAAACTGGAGTATGCAGATGAACAGGTTAGCTGGTTTGGGTTAGCCCGGTGAAGTACACCCCTATATGCAGTTAGTGACATTTTAGTCTGATATCAGTGTTTGGTTGACTACAGTTTCTCCCAGAAGAAAGATAGATAGTATATTATAGCACTGTATGAGCTCAAGGTATGAGCAACCACTTTCCCCTCAAAATGAAACCGTTATCATTTAGCTCTTCACACCCCTTCAGTTAAATAGTCTTCAGTTATTAAATGTCTCTGATTTGAGCTGCAAATCTATCTCAATTCCACATAATATCCAGACTGAATCATCAGATTAGCAGTCACTAGATTTCCATCTAATCTGTATTCAGTTTGCTCAGAGCCATAACACAAATTTAGTTTATTATCAACACTGTTGTCAAACTGGAAGAAAAATGACCCTGAATAATATAATGATAAATGTGCATATTTTTAAGATATTTATCACATCAACAGGCTCCCTGTAATGGACTGGTTGCTTATTTTGCTCTTAATCAAAGTGTGAGTTGAATCAACTGAGATGAATTGGTCATGTTGGTTCATGGATGTAACTTAGATCAGATGCCAATTCAGGTAGATTTTTTTTTTTTGTTGCCTGTTGGCTGGGAAACCTCAAATCACTGTCTGGGTGGACAAACTCAGATCGCATTTCCAGGTGTGGCGTGAATGCTAATTTCAGTATACAAAGAGATGCAGCAGCCACATGGGCAGGACTTTTTAATCAGTGCTTCACCTGCGAGGACACGGGCCTTTATGAGAGAAAACAACAAGGGGAGAGCTTGTCTGTTTTCATGTGAAGAGGAGGATCATGTGGATGATGAGATGCTGGGGGAGAGAGGAGATGAGAGCACCTCTCAGTCCTTCAGTGGTTCATGTCCAGCTGGGTCCACTCCTCCCTTCAGCACATCACAGGGAGTGGGTGGACGATGTGAATTTTAAAAAAAGAGGACAAAAACAGAAACCCACGTCTTTGTGTGTGTGTTTGCAGGATTCTGAGCCAGATAAATGGCGCTGCTGACCAGCTCTTTCCTCTTTTGTTGGCTCCACTAACACTGTGCTGAGCGCAGTATTGCAGAGTCTGGTGAATAGCAATTCAACACCTGGTTATAGGAATAATTCAACATTTTTGATAAGCATACTTATTTGCATTCTTGGAGAGAACTGCAATACCTCTCATACTATCTGTGCTTTAATGGCGCTAGAGTCAGGAGGTGATTAGCTCAAATTAGCATAAAGACTGGTAGCAGGGGATAGCCTGGCTCTCTCTAAGGTTTAAAAATACATCTCCTAGCACCTCTAAAGCTCACTAATTAACAGATTATTATTTCAGAATTTTACTATTATTCTATCTTTCATCTAATATTTTTTCTTTTTTTGCCCTTGTTGTCCAAATTAGATCCTGCATATAACTCCCCTTACACAAGTACTTTTTGTGTACGACTTAAACAAATTAAACATATTAATTAGTGAGATTTAAAGGAACTGGAAGTTGTATTTTGAGCCAGGCCAGCTGTTTCACCCCATTTCTTGTAGCTATTTAAGCTAGGCTAATCACCTCTTTACGATCCATACTTGATGCAACGTGTTGTAATGTTTTCAGATAAAAAGAGTCTAAACTAGGGTTTTTTTTATACTTTCAGTTTGTGTACAGATTAAACAAACAACTGTACTGTGTTAATTATTGAGCTTTACAGGTGAACCTTGAACAGAGCTAGGCTAGCTGTTTGCCCCATTTTCCTTCATTCCAGTGTTCCCAGGGTCCTATGTTTCCCAGATTTATATGGCACATAATGGGAACATGACAAAGGGTCCTATGTTCCCCCTTTCTACACATATGCTCTCCTGGTGTCCTATGAGAGTGGGTTAATGTGTGTTAACAGAATATTGAACTGGGGAACTGGTGCCCTGGGAACAGTAAACCTAGGGAATTTAGGACCCTGGAAAATAGATTCAACCCCACCTGCTACCTGCTGGCTGTTGCTCTATACCTTCATGCACAGACACAAGAGTGGTATCAGTTTCTTCATCCAACTCTTTAAAAGTGAATGTACAGTATTTCCCAAGATGTCAAACTATTCCTTTGAACAGGATGCACAAAATATGACAGTTTTTTTGTTTTGTTTGTTTTTTAGAGGGAAATACTGGCTGTCAACAAAGCCAGTCTTAGTGATCTTCAAATTTAAGACACTGGTGTTGGGATATCTCCTGTTTTTTGTGAAGTGGGTACTATTGTCTGATCTGGGGGGGAAAAATCATCTTTATTAATGACTAGAGTAGAGTAATTTCACTCTACAAAGAAACTGTGACAGTCCAGCTGGAAAAAAAGAAGCATCTGTCTCCTTCTTCTAAGCCTGAAGCAACCGTGAAGACATGATTTAAGCAGCTTTAAAACTCCTTCCTACTTTTCTTTCTTCGCCCCAAACTTTGAGAAGTTACTGCTCCTAAATCTGTATTAAAATTGCATATCCACTGGGCAATTAAGCACACAACTAATGGCCCGAGCTGGCTTAGCTGTGGGGGCACTCTCCACTGGGAGAACTGGATGTTTTTGAAAAAGTTTTCACTCGCTCTACAGACATTCACTAAGCCAAGCCACGGTGCCAATTGCATTCAATCAGCATCACACATATACTCTGAAAGGAAAAGAGATGGATGCTGTGGCAGTGGTACTGAAAATGAAGTCTATAAGCTACAGCCGCAATAATGACGAAATATGTGAAATATATGACGATGCTTGTGTTCATCTGCCTCTTGAGTGCTTTCGATATAGTGAGACGGCAGTTCTCCCGACAGTCGAGATTTGTGTTTCACCTGAACAACTTGATTCCCTTTGATTATCTCATTAATTAAATCAATTCAACCTCTAATTCCTGGCCCGAGGCCCTTATTACTGATCTTAATAGAGACAGGGACTATCAACACTGTGTGAGGGGAAAAAAAACAAAAAAAACAGTAGCCAGTGATCAAGTGACTTTGGATACATTAACTCATACTTATACAGTGTAGCATGTCTACTGAGGAAGTATCCCCTGGCAAGCTTTTCATTTAAATTGCCTCCCGTGTTTGAGAGGCGCCGGCCATCTGCCAGATTGTTTTTTTGCGTTCGCAGAAACCCAGATAAAGTTGTGAAGGTCGATGTGCTGTGAGGCCTGGGAGGCGACGGTATGCATGCTGAGGAGCTGCCTCTTAGCTTCACAGTGGGACAGCAAGGGAGGGAGAGAGGCAGTAGCAGAGGAAGAAATGGAGAAGGACAGAGAGGTGAGGAAAAAGGAGGAAGAGGGGAAGTCGAGAGAATACAATGACCAGATTAAAACAGGCAGCAGGAGAAGAGATAGAAATGAATAAAAACAGTTTGAGGAGAAATGAGCGTGGATATGAAGATGCATATGAATGTGGAGGAGGGGGGTGTCAAAGACCTAAAAGTGCCAAGCTACTCGTCTGCTGCTGGGGAATTTGGATACACATCTGCAAACACTTCGTGACAGAACCTCCCCTCCTCTGCTTTTTCATCCTCCCTTTTCTCGATCTACCTCACATATCATAAACGATGCCGACATGACAGCGAAGCACCTGTGGCAGTGCATCTGTGGATCAGTGGGCACGGGGTGGAGGTGTGTGTGTGTGTGTGGGGGGGTTCTTTCTCTTCCTCTGCCATTAGCTTTCCCAGGCTTTCCCAGGCTGGGCCTAACAAGCTCCTGGTTTCTTTGTTCTGAATGTACAAGGAGCGGGAGCTTGGCTTTAGGTTCAAAGGAGCCCCACAGCCAAGCGAGCGACTTCAACCAGCTGGTAAAGGTACAGAGGGTGAAAGTTGTCTGGCTGCTCCTCCAGCATGGATGTGTTAATCCACGTGCTCAGAAAGCCAGAGAACTTCTCGTGTGGAGTCGAAATCCCTGGCCCTGGCTAAATCCTAATGCTTTGTTCTGGCCATCTTAACTGAAATGAGAAGGTGCAGCAGATGTTCACACTTTATATCCATCCTTAAAAGCAATGTGTAATAGTCAATCTGCTTATAGCTGGTGCTGACTTTTGAATTTTTTTGAATCGCTTAGCTCGACGTTTTCTGCCATAGTTTCTGCTTTTCCCCTCAGGCCACAGTCGCGGCCTTCGCCGCCAGCGAGGGTCACTCCCACCCGCGGGTGGTGGAGCTTCCCAAGACGGAGGAAGGGCTGGGTTTCAACGTGATGGGCGGCAAGGAGCAGAACTCGCCCATTTACATCTCCCGTATCATTCCCGGAGGCGTGGCCGAGAGGCACGGCGGCCTAAAGCGAGGGGACCAGCTCCTGTCCGTCAACGGCGTGGTAGGGTCCAACTACAACTTAGATTTCGATGCAGCGTACGGGGGAGAGAGAGGCTCGGAGAGAAAGTCAGAAAGCAGATAAACATCTCTGCACCTTCTTTATTATTTAAACCTGCCTCCAAAAAAAAAGGCCTCAACTGAAATATTTTTAGCAGCTTCTCAGTAAGCAGAGCGGTGTTTGATTTCTAGTTTGACGGGTGAGACAACAATCAGGAGAGCTATTGAGATCAAAGTGCTGCATGTCTTAGTAGGGAGCAGAAATACTTTACACTCAATACTCATCCGCTGGAGAGACATGAATTACACAGGCTGTATTTCACATGATATCACTCTGTGTTGAAACTGGAGCAAATATTCTTCTTCTTTTTTTTTTTTTTACTGTTTTTAAAAAATACATTCAAATCAGCTTCTCTCTGAACCCCTCTGCAGAGCGTGGAGGGAGAGCACCACGAGAAGGCGGTGGAGCTGCTGAAGGCGGCCAAGGACAGTGTGAAGCTGGTGGTTCGCTACACCCCCAAAGTGCTGGAGGAGATGGAGGCTCGCTTCGAGAAGCTGCGCACGGCCCGGCGGCGCCAGCAGCAGCAGCTCCTCATGCAGCAGCAGCAACAGCAGAACCTGGCCTCTCAGCAGAACCACATGTCGTAGGTGAGGCGCTTCATTGCTTTAAGGGGGGTTGGCGTCAGGAAGGCAAGGTAAGACATTTTCTACAAGAAGTTCAAATCAGGAACTTCGAAACATATCTGCCTCTTTAAAGGACTACATTTTGGGAAAGAAGAGAGGAAAACAGCCAGC
This sequence comes from Lates japonicus, assembly GCA_033238685.1. Classification (NCBI taxonomy): domain Eukaryota; kingdom Metazoa; phylum Chordata; class Actinopteri; family Centropomidae; genus Lates; species Lates japonicus. The sequence goes on from BRZM01002089.1 coordinate 28,352, forward strand.
TCTGTCCACAGACAAACAAACAGACCAGTTTGTGGGTTTTTCTTTTCTTGTTTGTTTTGCTGTTGACAGTATTTACAGTGCGTGACTTCCTAGAAATCCTCTATCTCTGTGAAAACAAGATCCAGAGCCAGGCTAGCTGTTTCTCCCTGTTTCCATTGTTTATGCTAGGCTAAGCTAACCATCTTCTGACTGTTAAGCAAGATTTCAGCTACTCTTCCAACTTCCGTATTCAACCCTGTCTCCTTGATAAAACAACTAATATGCAACAGAAAATACAAATTGAAGGAAACTCAAATGCGACCATGTTATGTTTTCTTTCTTGAGGATTTGTTGTTAATTTATATATTTAACAAGTCACAAATATGTTGACACTGAATGTACCAGTCAAATATTCACAGACAATGTATTTGTTTTCTGCCAAAACATCTGAGCTTGAAGTTCAATACCCACAGCATTGTTAAATATTTTATGGTTAGGTTTAGGTGGTCAATTAAGGTTAGGGAAACATATCCCCCGAACCCGGGTCACTGGGGGGACAGATGTGTGTTATATACGTCCAGCTCCACCGCAACATAATCAGGTAAACAGTTCAGTAGTATATATATATGTATACAACCCAAATTATGATGAGTTATTGATTTAATTTAACATTTAAGATTATGGTTTTTGCTGTTTTCAAAAAACATGAATTCATAATAGCATACCTAACACTGGTCTGTTAGCTGTCAAGCCCTGCTCTCATGGCTTATTGCTATTTTAGTCCACAGTCCCAGTCTGAACGGCTGACTGAGGTCAAACTGAGATGAGCACAGATTATCTTTGAGCTTCAACATGGATGTTTTTTTTGTTTTGTTTTTTAACGTGACAGAGTTTTGGGTTAGAAGTGAACGCTATTTTAGGACTGGGATGTAATAAAACAAAAATCAGAGGGGATAGTGTGTGCGGATATCCACTTTATATTACCTTTTCATTATTTCCCCTATGAGTATGTGCACAGCCTCAGGCTCAGACCTCCCAGCTGTTCCTGTTTCAAGGTGACCGAGCTTTTTCAGTCAGAAAGTTGTACTGGCTGAATTATTAGCAACTTCTCAGTCTCTTTATTCCTTTTCTAATTCATTCTTTCAATTTTATTTTATTTTAGGTTATTTAACACCCATATACACACTGTTTACTTGGGAAAATAGATGGTGGAAGCAGGTTCAACTGTCTTATGAGTTTTGTTTGCTATGCCCTGCTTTGCTGTGCAAGCACTTGTACCAGTTTGTGTGTTGGTAGCAGACATTTACATCCCAGTATGAAGCCTGAAACCGCAGTGGTATATTTTGCAAACTGAGCGTCTGGTATCCTCTCTGCAAACATTACCACCTCTGCTGTGTTCTGCCGGTGATTCTGTTGTAAGGGCTGTAAATTATTGAAGCTTAAACTGATTGTGTTTGTGTGATTGTGATTGTGCTGCTCATGCTCTGCAGATACGTGGATAAGTAGATACAGCCCGTAGTGTTGTTACTCAGGAAGCTATAGCTGAAATAGAGTTTCTACATACCTCTGCTTGAGACAATATTTTCACATTTCCAGAGTTCAAATTTAGAACAAAGCTCTGCAGTGCCAGTCAAACTAAAGCAAACTCACACTTTTACTGAGTGAAAAGAGCAAAAACTCAAAAGCAAGAAGAAACTTTTCAGACACTAATCAGACCATGAAGTTAAATCATATTATGCTACGCCTAATTCAGCCCAGACTTTTCAAATTATTTAAGCGGTTCCCTGATGTATCAGAGGCGGGCATGTGTCCAAGATCTCTGTGGCACTGCCTGTTTGATGCTAAATCCCCCAAGCATATCTCTTGTCTTGCACTTGGCACAGCGCAGCTTTGGAAGGTATTTGGGAGCTTGTAACAGTGTGTCGTCGTGGAGCCACAGACAGGGAACCGAGCAGGGATCATGTTTTATCAGCACCGGCACGCCGATCGCAGGGATTTGGTTCGGCGGCCAAGAGGCTGCCGACCAAGTGACACGCACAAGCGGACATGGGTGAAACATAAGCCACTGATTTGCCTGATATTCATCTCTCTCTCTCTCTCTTTCTCTCTCTCGCTGTCTCTCCCAGTGTCTTTTCTCTCTCTCCTCTTCCACGCTGACACACACATTGCCACGTTTTAGCAACCACTAATATAGGTCAACCAACAGCTTTGATCGCTGCTGCATCTGCTCCTCTTTCCTGAGATTTAATGTTTAATTGTTGGTAGGTATTTCAGGCAAGGTAACCTGCCTTCACTATAAAAGCTCCAGGAAACCCTGCATATGAATGTGTGCAGCATTTAGTGACTCTAACCACATCAGATAGACCCTACCCTACCCTTTTTGCAAGCAATGGCATCAGCATAACCTCCATATGATTGTAATTCACAGGGTCTCTCCTGCATAGATGATCTCTGTGCCTGTGTATAATAACAGCATGGACAGACTCACTAAATGCTCCCCATCACCCAGCATGGTGTCAACACTACACTAGCATCACAAGCTAATCAGTAGCTATCCCACACACATGCCTCTACAAACTTTTCTTCTAATCAGCAGATAAACGGATGAAAATACACAACCTCCACAATGGAACAATATCCTATCTATCCATTCCTCTCATACCAGTTTAAACCAACTTTAGATCACATACACAGCAAAAACACCAAAAGTAAACAGAGTAAAGAACATGCCTACCTTCCCACAGCAAAGTCCAGGGCAAAAGGAGAGTAAAGCTGACAAGTACAGTCATGCACGGTTGTAAATAAAATACCCCTGCTGAAACATATTCCCTTACATAGGAAAGTGTGAATTACCAGAAAATATATCTACTCTCATGAAAATATATTAGCAACTCTTGAAAATGTAAGAAAAAGGAGAAAATATAATACTAGAAGTGCTCATGCTTGTAGCCTTCCAGAATAAAAGTCTTAATAAATGCTAAATCCACATAAGATTTGAAAAGGACTATACTATAATGTCCTATTTCTGACTTAATTACAACAACATAAACACTACTACCAGGCCTGCAGGTAGGCAGAGGTTCTCTCAAAATGGGATCTCTGCTTGAATGAACCAATCTCTACCAACCTTGGAATGAGGTGACATTAAACAGTTCCTGAAAGTGGATATCTCATTCAAAACATCACGGTGCAAACCCTATGAAGAACAAGGTCACAGATTAATCTGTTGCAGTCCAGGAGCGTTAAAGGCCAGAAATGATTGATTCACAAGGATGTGAAGCGGGTAGAGGAATCAAAAAATGACTAAAGCTACACGATCATCGATGCATAATTACTGCAGCTTGCCTCCCACTTGAAAAACATCAGCACTGATGTGTTTTCTAAAGACTAGACTGTCAATGAAACTTTAAGGCATTACTCTCAGCTGTCTCTATTTTTCTTTTATGATCCACAGGTTGTTCCAAAAGAAGAAAAGTGAAGGAGAGTGAAAAATGGTGGAACTTAAAGGCCATCTTGTTTTGTATTGAAGATCTAAAGGCGCTCCGTCTCGAGGGCTCAACAAGTAGAGACTCTTTTAACACTCTCCTCCTTCAGTGGCACCTGATTACTGAGCAAAAACAAGAAATTTCTTTTGTCCTGGGGTGGTGCTTTGAGGGCTAGCACTGAAAGTTGTCCATTTTAACTTTGTATTCCTTTTATAAGTTGCCCCCCTCCCGATTGTGACTCTTACTGACTCCTTTTCTTGCATGTTTGTTGTTTTGTTGCAGTCGTCCATTTTGATTGCTTACTGGTATCAATTAACGGTAGCACCCATGTTGCTATAGAATATCACATTTGTACAGTGGTGTTTCTATTGATTCTTCAACTGGTGCTTGTGTCTCTGTATGAGCGACCATTGGTTCTTCTTATTTGTGTTGTGTGTGTGTAGTAACGTGATAATGTCAAGTCAAACTGTCCCGTTTTGAATAGCGTGAACTCTTTTACCTTCTATGTTGTAAGAAAAGATTTTTTATCTTATAGTTTTAATAACAGACATCCTTCAGTTTTACATTTCAAAACTAAATTCACTCTGATACATACAGTAGATACAGAGTTTATAGGAGTGCAAAATGTAGAAGTCATTATAAAACAAACTGGGTCTTATGCACTGTAAAACAGCTTCTGAGTCCAAATCTATCCTCTGTGCATTTAAAGTTACTGATTTACAGGTGGCAATTTAATGTGCAATAACGCGATTATCAACCGACTGTAAACCACTCCCATGGCTGATTTATCCAGAAATATATTACAAAGAGGTGAGTTCAGATCCAGCCTAAGGAATATTGTAATCCTACAATAACAAACAGAATGTCACCAGTTTTTCATTTGAATGAAATGGAAATTAAATAAAAATATGCTAGAATTATGTTTATTTTCAACTTGTCTATTTTAGAGTTTATGAGATGAGAGATTTAACATAAAGGATTTTATTGTTCCTTTAAAATGTTACATATTCAACTTCTAAACGTGATTGTTATTTAAAGTCTATTGGTTATAACAGCTACAAACTAACACATAGTTCATGTACAATAAATCTATTCCCTGCATTTCTGTTATGACAATCATTGTAAACTACGATGAGACTGAGTAGAGATATTTCTACCCTCTATTTTTTTCCCTCTCTGTTGCCTGCAAAATCCTATTCTCTCTACCAAACGAGAACCTGGGCTCAGGTTAAAGTGGTAATCTGCCAAAAAAGCTCTGTTTTTCTTACTCTGTCTCCATCTTTGGTGCTAAGTGCTCTTTGTTGTGTGCTTTTTTCCTTCTTTTTGTGCCACTTCCCAGAAATCACTTCTTTGTTGATCTTTTGTGTTTATATACTGTCTTATGTCTTCTCTCATTTTCTGTGGGTGTTAGTCTTTTCTTTTGCTGTCGTTTCTACCATGCAGGCTTTGTATAGGCTTGTCTCTTCTTCTTTTTATCCCAGAAAACCCAAAACATAACACACGTAATTTCTTGTATGCCAGACAATTTTTTTTCCAAAGGAGAGACCAACCAGATGTAAGTTGAAACAGTGAATAAAAAGTTAAGTGCATTATTGCAGATTATTTCTTTCGAATAGCATTTATGGATTTATTGTGCAAGGAATTCATTTCACTTTTTAATCTTTCTGACCTACATTACATCTAACTACTGAAGTCAACAGAACAAAATTCTTCTACGCCATTATACAGCGTGTACTGCTGCCAGATATCGCCATTTCCTAAATACTTCCATCCAGCACTAAGATGATTAAAATGCGAAGCTTTTGTATTAGGTGACAATGCTCCGGTTTATAGAAGGTTTTATCTCTAAGCTCACTCTTCAAACAGAACATCTAAACTGTAGATCCTTTTTGTCTCTTTAAATCACAGGTACTCTTTCTTAATTGACTTGCATTTTGGAAGCTGATGGTCCTGTACTTACCGTAAAAGATTAAAAAGACAACGAACTGTTGAGTATGCAATTGTTATACATACTATATTTGTATCGGCAAATCTGTATTAACATGTACAGTGAATGCTGATGACCCTTCCTTCCTTATCCCATACTGCATCTTTATTCCACAATTTGAAGTATGCAGTTAGTGTGATAGGATATCCAGCAATGACATTGGAATTGGACATGCCCTGAGGGCATTGATTTGTTACCTCTGAACAATTATTTTACAAATTATGTTGTAGCCAAATTTTGGAAATACTGTATCCAAACCGCTTCTTCAAAGGAAAATTAATTATTGAGAAAGAGGGTTTGAGACACAGTGTCCAGTGCTGCAATGTGCACTGCAGAGGTTTAGTCTGCCCAGTGATACAGACAAATGCATTCAATCAACCTGTGCTGCCTCACCTGCTTAGACCCTCATATACCTGCTTACAAGTCTTATTTTGTGCTATTATGACTAAAGAAATGATATAAACATAATGAGTCTTAAGCTGTTTGTAAGTTTTGTAAGGAGCTATTCGTAGAATCTTGCACCATAGTCAAAGTTAGCTTTAGGTTTACTCAGTCTCAAAGAAATGTTCTTGAGTTTAGCATCAAATTTCCAGTTATCTAAATGCAGCTACTGAAGGTGGAGTAGTTCAACCATGTGTGCTGAAGAGTCCTCTGAAGGCTTGTCGAGTTTTGGCTCCTGAACAGAAGTCAATGGCCTTTGTTATCTCAACACAGACACTGAAACTAATAAAAGAGAGACACCTGTAAATGGAAGGTACTAAACTTAAGCGGTGACAGTAGAAGCACAAAACAGTGTTCCTTTGCCAGCAATGTGTTGCACATGGTGTTTTCTGTCGGAAATCCTTGTTGAAACCATTTCCCAACAAATAACACTTCTACAGCAGATGACCAAAGCCCAAGTGACAAAACTCAGAGTGCAGGTGACATTAGTACGGGTAGTGAAATCCCTCACCAGTGTGTATGGCTCTCAATCAACAGCAAAGAACCTGAATGCATAACACCTTCTCAAGATCACACATAGTAACACAGTAAAGAAAATAAGTGTTCATCTTTTAGAAGAACAAAAACTCGTCTCGATCAACGGAGTTGAGGCAAAAGATGATGAAATAACGCTCGTATTGTATCAGTTTTTCTAATAAACATGATTTAATCTATCACGGGTGTGAAAACAGTTTCATCACTCTTTATTTTTTGTAACCTATCTACCTATGGCTCTCAAATTGTACTGTGCAACATATGTGCCAAACCTCTAACAGTGATATCACTTTTGCTTCACTGTGTGTACTGTTTTCATGTGTTCAATATGTGGCTGTGACCCAAAACAAAAGACCCTGTTGCGCTGGTCAGATTTAACCCACAATGTCTGGATCAAAGGTGGAAGTGATACATGGAAAATGGGTGGTTATTTTTCTAATTGATCTGATTGCATTTAGCATATTACTGTGATACATTTCTCCAAAATCCAACATTAATGCCTCTCAGTATAAGAAAGTAAATAATACAAAAAGACATGAAAGGGAGAGGAAAATGTATATACATATTATCAATATAGAAAAGGTGATATTCATATGGTTCATAAAAATATAGGATTTAATAAACTTACAAAAGAAATATATATTTTCACAAGGACAGAATGGAGAGGGATTAAACTGTAAAACCCAATCTTGAGAATTCTTATCTCTCTTTCATTCAAAGGAAAATATTATTTGGACATAATGTAGATAGTTTATCTCAAGGCTATAAATATCTGATGAAACATTTATCTCAGTCAAGCTGTTTCTTGACACTGGACCTCGATCCACCCAGTAGTACCTCCCTATACAGTCCCTGGCGTCATGAATGCAGCTACAAGGGCAAAATTCCTGGCCATACTCAGGTGTTATGAGGAAAATTGATGCCAAGTTGTATTATCATCAAAACACCAGCTGTTTTATTGACTGAACACATCAAAAATACTTGAAAGCGTCGTTTGTTTTAGCGAAAATTTCTAACGGATTCAGATCACCAAGTTCACCTCCATTACATATCACGTCCTTCTCTGTCTTTGCAGTTTCTTGCACCTTCGGCGGCTGTGCTACATCACAGAGATTTGCCAGAGATTTCATCTCAAGATCTGAGATCAGTATTCTCCCAAATATGTAGAAAAATATATGAATTACTGTATCTTCAAAAGACACAATATCAGGATGATCATTTTAGAGATACATAACATCCCTGAGACGTAGATGCTGCCCATTAATATTGATCATTAATGCAAACAAAGGGCTACAATGACGTCAAATGTGAATGGAGAAATACAAGAAACATCTCTCCTTGTGGTCTTACCAAATTACTACAGTAATGGCGGTAGTGGTGCTTTGAGTCCACGCTTTAAAGTTAATTCATAAATGATGTCTCTGTTGCCTGTCAAGGTCAAATGGAACAAACAGATTTAAGTACATTAATTTCTTTATAACTTTATTGTTCATGCTCGACCCTCGTCAACTATTTGAACCGTGAGTTTTTTGTTTTGTATTGACACTGTAGGTTCAGTGAAGCAATTCATGAATCTGGCTCCACAGAGAAGCCAAGGGAAAGTGACATCAGTGACATTTTGGAGCGTCACACACCATACGGAGGTTATAGTGAAATACAAGCCGCTATGGAATGTCCACAATGTTTCCTTCCTTTTCGTGAGAGAGATACTGTAGGAGAGAGCTCTGTTAGCTTCTTGAAGTATTTGCCCGTGGACAGTGTTATACTCAGGTTTCTCTATGTTGGATGTGTATATAGAGAAATTACATCTATTCTGTATGTTGTTTTTGAATGAAGTGATTCATCACCAGACTCATTTCAGGCCAACAGCGCTGGCTAACTCTCCAAGTGAGGATTAATTTTTACCTGACTAACAGTGGTGGAAAATAACTAAATATATTTATTTAATTATGTTATTTAAGTATAATTTGAGGTACTTACTTTATGCAAGTATTTCCATATATGTTAACACTTACATCACTACTACTGGGGCAAATAGTGCTCCACTACATGTGTTTGACAGCTTTTACTTCTGAATTACAAGCTTTATTAATATGATCACAGGGAATAATGTGCATCCTTGAGTACTTCTTCTGTTGATACTTTATTTACTAACATCTTCAATGCAGGACCTTTGCTTGTAATGGAGCATTTGGAGAAAGTGACTGGTTACTATAGCTGTCACATTAACTGGAGTAAATGTGGTGGAGTGGGCTGGAGGCTTGTTAAGTATTATTATAAAATAAAAATGCTCAACTAAAGACAAGTACTTAATAATTACAGCCTTAGTATATTTCTTAAATAAAATGTGCCTAGTTGCTTTCCACCACTGAATACTATGAAACAGTGGGAAAATCTTTGATTCTCTAATCATGAACCCAGGAAAATGATGATATTTGAAATGTTTTCATGAGATGGATTGTATAAAAAAAGAAATGCAGATAAACTGAAATTGAAAAAAAAAAAAAAAAAAGAAAACATCTGAGGAAGAGGAGACATTTTATTTTTGTGGTTTTACCCAGGCAGACACATTAGAGCAAGTAGAGACAAACATAATGGAGGAAATATGATTCAGTGAGTGTAAAATATATTTATAAAAACAATAGTGTGAAGAGAAATAGAGATTTTAAGTGAATGTACTGGGATAAAAAAAAATTAAAAACTCAGAAAGCTTTACAGCTCACTGACGCATCAGGATCAAAGACATGATGCGGTATGACACATATTACACCCCACCACCACCAGTCACATAATAACTTTACAATTTAGAAGCCATTTGTTCTCAACTCCGGTGCTGATGGAGTAATCAGGAGGTGTTAATGGTGACTCATTTAGTGAGGAAGAACAAGCAAATTTTGGTGCTTTTTTTAAAATATATTTACACCCCTTTTTCACGTCGCTGTAAGAGCTCATACCCCAGCAGGCTCCTTGAGTGATTACAGCAGTGTCAAATGATGGTATCAGCAGGCACTCCTCGGTTTCTAATGTGATCTCCACGCCTTGTTAGCTGGAGACAGTCTAGACGCCAGCCTTGAGACAATCGTGTCACATAATAAATAGTTGCCCTTTTATTTGATGAGGACACACGTATTTGGGCGTGTGTTGATTAATATACCAAATGGACGAGTCTAGATCTTAAACGATTAATTTAACATTTATCTTTAAAAAGTTGCAAACTCACGAACTATGACTATTATTGTATGGCCAGTAACCATTAGATGATGTGTTCATTGTGATGTTTCTAATGGTGTTTAAATTGATGTTCGTGTTGTGATCTTCTTCCATTTATTAAGTGAACACCACCACCCTCAGTGACCTTTTCCCAGTATTTTAACTCTAATTTATTGGGATAATTAATGAGATATCTGAACACATGACAGGTTGAATCAGAGAAAAGAATAGCAGTACCAAAACATTTTATATACATAACAGTGGTTAATGTGCAACAACGCGAAAAGTGAAAGTAACAAGCATAAATACCACTTAATGTTGGAATAATGCAACATTACATTAACTGTCATCATTAAATATGTCTCATTGGGTATAACAACGTATATAGAATAATGGGTATTTACAGTACATATTTACAGTCCTCTTATACAATGTATTAAAAGAAGCCTCTGTGGGTCCTCAGATTCTGCTGTAATGTCTCCTTCAGATTTACACAAAACTAATTCTGCTCCTTGTGCAAAGATAAACAGTGTTTGGTGAAGGACATATTCTGTAATAGTATCCACCTCGAGAGTTCTTTCACAGGACGTGGTACACGGGCTGGATCAGGAGCTCTCCGGCGTGCAGGGCTGGGTCGGAGCTGCCGGGGTAGGTGGCCATGTCTCTCAGGCGTGACCGGCCCGCGTAGGTCACCGTGGAGAGGCGGTCCTGACTGGAGGCACTCAGGAGGCTCCCGGCTGGTTTGTAGCCCAAACTCTGATATAAGGGGAAAGAGGAGAGTTGGGATCAGTGGGATGGTTTAGCTGATACAGCGTCACAGGATAAATCCTCACAGGGCAAAAACATCCTAAGTCATCAATCAGTTGAGTTAGTAGATTTTTAAGCACACTATTCTGGCCAGATTGCATATCATATTCATATCAGGCTGCTGTACTGTCAAAAGGTCTTACCATTCTTTGCATATGAATAGCTGTTGCCTTAGTTTGCATTCAACTGTTGCCACACCGGACTGTTGCTGCCAGCCTGGGAAGAAAATGAAATCAGTTTGTAGTACTGCAAACACTTGACAACGCGGGCAGACACAGGATGATGTGACATTTGTATAAATATGGGATAGGAAGGACAGACAAAACAACAGTGCCCTTCATGATATTCTTGACAGGCTAATAAATCCTGAATTCCAAAGTTATGAGCCTTTATTTCACGTACACCCAAAGCCAAAGTGGCAGTGTAAATCCTTTCTCCCCCTGCCGGAGCTCTGGGCGTGGCGAATCGATTGTATCAGTGGAAGCAACACCAGTTTGTGCAAGATGGCCACTTTCTCCTAAATCTGCAGAAAATCTGGCGCAGAGACATGCGAATCAGGGATGGGAATCTGAAAAGCACCCAGTTTTCCTGCCAGACTTCAATCACCGATTAGTTTCTTTTCCGGTTTATTAGGGCTATAAAAGTGTCCGGTGGTGGAATGACATTACTCGTCAACATTATAAGTTTTGCATTAACTGATACCTGTCACCCAAAACATAACTCAATCTGACCTGTAATAATAAGCATCAGAAAGGGAAATACATATAGACTACAGAGTGATGGCTGTATTAAAAATTATGGGAAGTATGACGGCGCGGAACCGTATTAATTGGGGTCGAGGGCAAAACAAGGCTTATTTGATTAATACATTTCTAATTATTCAGAATTTCTCCCTTTGAAATTAAATACTTTACATGGTAATGAAAGTAGCAACAGTGCAAAAGACTCTAGAGACACATTTTGTCAACAATAAAGCTTTTCTGTGAGGTCCTAAAGGTGTCTCACGTGATGAATCCTCATTGTGGTGGACATGTTTTGGGGTTGTGTATAACAGGTTTGCAAGACTCTGAACAAAGCAGATGTTTGCGGCGAGATCAGAGGTCTTACCATACCGTCAGAAACGGCTGGAGCGGGCTCCCGGCTTAGGCTGCTCTCTCCGGGCAGGCCGTATTGCTCTCCACCTGCTCTGTTAGCAGCTCACCAGGCTTTGATGTACTGGATGGCGTTGCGCAGGATCTCCCACGCCTTGAGCAGGCGTTGGCTGGGGTTGGCGGTGCAGCGCGCCAGACCTCGGCGTGGTTGACCTTCTTCAGCGCGGCGTTGGCATAGTGGCGGCCCGCCTGCGGTCCTGAAGCTGGACTGCGCTTGCAGGCCTTAAGCCCTGGGAGGGCGTGTCAGCTGGTGAGGCCCCAGGGACCCGGACGTGTTAAGTCCTCGTCCGAGCGGCCGCTCCATGCGAGGCCAAACTCCAGGCTGTCTGGGGGCAGAAGCACTGAGCTCTGTCGTAGTAGACCTGGGGATGGGTGAGGAAGGCGTCCATGGCTTACTGAAGAAGGTCTGAGTAGATGGACTGATGGGTGCAGCGGAAGGAAGGAAGGTAGAGGGGTGGGGTGAGAGAGAGACCTCTGGTGATGAGGGGTCTGTTGCCCCAGGCCCCTTATGTACCCCAGGCCGAGGCCCAGGGCCCACATTGTGAATCTAATTACCATAGCCATTGGCCCAGCCAGAAGGCAGGCTGGGGTTAGCTCAACTCCTCTGCCCCATCCAAACCACTGCCTCTCACCCCCCGTGCCCTGCAGAGTTTCCCACATCTGCACTTACTGGTGTTTTCCCCTCATCACCAATCTCTCCTTCAACAGCCCTCCTGCCCTGCAAGGCCATGATGAACACAATGCTTGAGATGTTTCAGGACAGTGGATGAACACTTCCAGCTTTAACCACAACATGACCTTTCTTGAACAGTCTGGAGTGCTTGATTTTGCTTGATTTATCTGCAGCTGGCCTTCAGGCATCGCGCCATAGCCCGACAATGAAAAGTGACACTTTGCTATGAAGACATAAACATTAAAGAGGCGTGTTTTTGTTTGGTCAAAACTATGCAGAAAGAGGCGATCATAAGTAGGAGTATGCGGGCCAATTTTAGAATTGGAACAACAGCGTTGCAGATGCAACCAGCTGCACAAGAGGTGTAACATTTCAAGCCCGGTAATTCGCATAGCATGGCAAGAGCCCTCGCGCTAAGCTTGTCGCTGGAGTGCTGCAGATAAACCGATCCTGTTTGGACAAAGCTCATTAAAAACAGCAATTACAACAACTGACACCACAGCCCAATTCCCTGCACCATTTTGCCTCCTAGAGCCAAATTTTAACCATTAAAAGTTATTGACACAAGACACAAGTACTTTTACAATTCAGCACACAACAGATGGTCAGCGTGGTGCAGTAGTGTTTTATTCAGGTGGAGTCTCAATGTGTGCCTTATTTGTTTTTTTTTTGGGGTTTTTTGTTTTTTTACACAGAGGAAGAGGAATTAATTGGATATTTCAGTTTTTTCTGACCAGTGCAGACATTTCAACTTGTCTCCTTTATTGTGCTTTGCTACATGTTGGCATGTGATACAGATGGTGACTTCCAAACTGCACCGGAGTGAGTTTGAATCATGTCTCTATTTGCAGAGTTGCTCTCTTACAGCAGACACAGATAGTCAGACAGAACGGGGCCTATTGTGACTGGTTTAGGTAATTATGCTGTTGACAGCTTACAAGGATACAATGCGGATATTTCTCACAATGTGTCAAAACGTTTGGCGAACGCCCCCCCACCACCCACATCTCTGGGAGCCGCGCGCACCTAAGAAAACACCAGTACCTGCTGCCTCTGAATTGCCGTCGGAGTTTGGATTAGGCACAGCTGAAGAAGACATCGGGGCTCGCCTGCAGCTCGTAGCTGCTGAGAAGATCAAAGTGGGGAGGGGTGAGGAGGTGGGGGTGTTTAGACTGAGAACAACGTCGACGATGAGAAAAACCTGGATTGTTAAGTGAGGTTAGATTGGCGCAGCACATGGTCTTATTAGGGATACGCGGAGCTTGTATTGGCGCAGTCTTGAGGGCGCATGTGATCCGCACGCGCTCACGCACGCACCCACGGTCTCCTGGGAACTCACCGGGTTTGCTTTTTTGTTGTTCTCAAGGGTCAGAGACAGAGTTAAGTGAAGGGCAGGAGGTGAAGCTTTATGTCCACCTCCCTCACGTCTGAAACTCTTATTTCTTCTAAACTGCCCGGTGCTTTGACTTAATATGCTGCTTGTTCAGTGCAACACCAGCCCCCTGACAGAGAGACAATTTGTCACTTACCTCACTGCAAGATAGATTCTTCTCTATAACTTTTTTTTTGTTTTGTTTTTTTGCCTATTTTAAATGTGAAAAATACAACTGAGGTTGGAGTTTTATGTTTTTTCTGGGTGAAGCATAAAAAACTGACATGTGGACACATAAAGTAAATAAAAACAGGGTTACATTCTGATTCAAGGTTGTTTTTTTTTTGGGGGGGGGGTAATTTTCCTCCACATAGAGTCCATTTTACACTCCCCGCAAGACTTAGTGGAACCAAAAAAACAAAAAAAACATTTTGAGTGGCAACACCATTTGTTTGGCAGTGAGCAGAAAGAGGTCCTTGGTGAATCCTTTTCTTAGCAGGATATTCAGGGAAAGTCTGGATAAAACAGAGCATTCAGCCTCCAGCCTTTACCCCCCCCAACAACCCCTCCTCTATAACAGCTCGCCTTTCATCAGCCTTTGACTTTTAAAACGCAGCCTTCACAGCCAAATGAGAATTATATGGTGTCATCAGTAACACCAAAAATCCCTGTAAAGTTAGACAAGAGAGAAGTCGGGGCTCTGGGAGCAGCGGGTGCTGTTTCTGCTCAGAGGCCGACACAGCAAACGTGAAAATAAAACAGTACGGTTTCAAAGACAACTTTTGTATCAAATACAACTAGTTTATACACATTATACCAACAAAACCATTGCACTTTAGACAGTGATAAGTACCGACATTGAACCACACGGGTCTTTTCATAAGACAAATTGAGAGTGTTGATGTTGGGTCAACAATTCTGGCAGTAATCACCAAAAAACAGACATGAAATTGGCAGTTAAACAGTGAAGCTGCAAATGAAGTATTGCTGCTATGAGAGAGAGTGAGAGAGCAGGAGCCCATTAAAATCACATTACTGTTCAGAGCTATCATGTTTCTGTGTGCTTTCTACAGAAAACAGGATATTTAGAGCCGTAAACAGCAAGAAACCTGGATTAATGTGTGGTTTACAGTTTTTACAGAGGTATTTTCAGCAAAATGTAAAGTAGTAGTTATTATGCAGTATTGTACTGTGTAATGTATAGTTTTTGTGATTTGATTAGTGTTGCATTATGTTGCTTAAATAGCATTTTAATGTTGTAATTGGACAAAGAAGAGCTGACTGTAACTTCTTTATCCACTGGAGGTAGTTTAATCATATGTTTAGGAAGAAAGTCTGATCAGAATCCGAACCTGTGATTGTTAAATACATGTGGTTAAATGGAGATATTGCAGCATTTCCTTCTTAAAATGTAGTGGAATAGAAGTATAATAAATATTTAATTCCTTTATTAGCCTCCAAAAGGGAAACTAGTTTGTTCGTGACAGCAGAGATTATATGAGAGACACACTGCAACAAGCGCATTAACACTAACACAAACACAGAAACTAACACATATTTCAAAGGGGCATTAGCACAGGTCCAGAGCCTGTGTAGCTGCTAAATTGAAAAACAAACAAAACAATAAATGGAAAGACCAAACAATAAGTGATGCACCTGAAAATGGGACCATGAAATGGGCAATAAATATAAAACCTTAAAAATTAACAACTGGAACATCCAGGAAACAAGCGAGTCTCAACCCTGTGGGTACAAATCCGTCTTAGTATCCTTAACCAGTCACTCAACACACTTTTTAGACACTAAAAACATCAAGGAGAGAATAACCTTCAAATTTAAGTATGGTTTTAACTCTCCCCCTGGTTGTTCATAGCTTTGTTTGCTTGATGTTACTTTGAGGTCTTTTGCTTCTGATACACCGGATACACACGTGTGGCACTTTGCATCACGTGTGTGTGTGTGTGTGTGTGATGAGGCCGAGTCCCAAGAGGTCAACCAGGGAGTCGGTGTCATCCACAGAGATCTGAGGGAGTCCAGCGCACCCCAACATCATCAGCAAACGCCCCTCCCTCCTCTCTCATGTCAAAACAAGACAAACAAGACGCAATGGATTTCCACGCCCTTAGCGTCATGTCACGCATTTAAATAGCTCGCATGTAAACGCTTTGCCGCGTGATGGCCAAGCGAGTGATGATGAATTAAGGCCTAATGGCTCAGATCTCTTCATTATCCCGCTGGGCTTTGCACTCATGCCTGCTGCCCAAGTTTCCATGTCCCCATCATATGATAGGAGAGGCGGGCGGGGGCACGCCACGTTTATGTGTGTGTGTGTGTGTGTGTAGGGGTGGGGGACTTGAGTTACTGTTGTGGGATCAGGGCTGCTGGATGCCAGTTGGAACAAAGAGGGGCAGCCCAGCAGCAAAAATATTCCAGGGCAGTTTAGACAGATTTTATGGACTTCTAATAACCGTGAATGCTGAAGGAGGGGGAGGGGTGGGGGGCCTGTTGGTGATGGTGGTGGTTTTGTTAATGTTTTTGTTTATGTAACCCACTGTTAAAGCAGTGAGGAGTACAGTGATATGTTTCAAGATGAAAAAAAAAAAAAAAAGCAGAAATCATAGAGTGGATATGGTCTGATGCTCGCATTGCTTCTGTTTGTCAAATACGATTCAGCCACAGTGAAGTGGATGGAAATTACCTGTGTAACATGAACTTGGAGAATGAGGAATATGCAGTCGTGGTTTAATATACTGCAAAAGTGGCAATTTATTTTCTTGGTCAGTTATGTACAAATATTTAAATACAATATCAGTGTTTTTAAAGAGTTTGTCTGCCTTTGAATACAAAATAAATAAATCTAGACATCACATTCTTATAAAATATGTACACATTTGTTGCTCCTGCTGTACAAATGAAGACTACATAGCAAACAGAAGCCAGAATGGCTGACTACAGTGGAAATAATTTAGCAATGGAAATTACAAATTTTTTAAATATGTCTTCATTAAAGTTTCAGTTTTCTGAGGCGTCCTCCCTGAAGCTGATTTTCTCGTCGTTGGTGATGCTGTCCACGATGGAGGACAGACGCAGGAGGCTGGAGGATGCTGAGGACTCACTGGCTCCTGGAAAGAAAAGAAATTGACCTTTAATCCCACTTGACCTTTGTTTTTGTTTTGTTTTTTGTTTTTTGTTGTTGTATTTTCTGTTCATGGAGAGTGAAGTTTGACAGGTTTACCTTCTCTCTGGTTTGTCAGGGCTGCAGTGGAATGGTCGGCAGAGGTCAGCCAGGGCTCTGAGCACTTTTTCCAGTGGTACTCATGACTGGTCATCTGTAGAAATACAGACGTTATCTGACATAGAGAACATACATGTCGGTGTTTATATCAAATCTCACAGACACACATGATTTTAAATGGAAGATTGTTGCTGGGAAACTGACACATGATGAGTAAAAATTTTAAAAATAAGATTTTTGGAAAATATTGATAGAAAAAGAAGTGACATTAGTGATCTCATCACTGAATATCCTTCAGTGAAGCCCAGTTGAAATAAAAATATCACAGTGATACTGAGTGATAAACACGCAGTAAACACATCATAATGTAATAATAATAACAGACTCCACACACATTACAACAGGGAATACAAATACATCATTGAGTCATCATGATGTCCCTATAAAGTCATCTGAATATCACAGGCACACGGACAGACTCTTAATGGGAAGACATGGCGGCTGTATCCAGTATCATCTTACACTGTGTTCTGTAGAGTTATGGGATGGTCCGTTTTGAGGTTTCTCCTGCTCGTCCAGCGTTTGCAGCAGGTCCTGTAACCGCTCGATGTAGCTGATGGCGCTGCGTAAAATCTCCACCTTGGGTAGCCTCTGGTTGGGGTTGGCCACGGTCTTCCTCTTGAGCGCGTCGAAGGCCTCGTTGATCTTCTTGAGCCTCCTCCTCTCCCGGAGCGTGGCGGCCTTGCGCCTGTCCGTGGGCGCCGACTTTCTCTTGCATATCTTGCAGGCCCACATGAGGCACTGGCCCTCGCAGTGCGCCCGGAGTCCCGGGGGCGCGAGGACGTGCTCCTCCCCGCTGCTCTCCCCGCCGGTCTCGGACGGTACGTTGTTATCCTGGCCCGGAGACAGCGGGCTGTCGTCGCCGTTGTATAGAGGAGACACCCCGGACATGTCCAAGTGCTGTAGTGGTCCATGATCTCCTTCTTCTAAATAGCGCAAATCACTGAAAAGATAAGTGTTGGTCTCAAAAAGGTCCATCATATTGTTGCTCCCGTCTCTCTCTGTTTTGACAGCGGGACTGTGGCATTTAAATAGAGCAGCAGGGACAGAAAGTCACCAGGCTTATATATAGCATGTGAAACTCTATCCAACAGTTTGGCTGTCACACTGCATCAAGCATCTTTTTTTTCAATGGGTCTTTACAACCCACTGACTTTGTGTAGGAAATAAATATACATTAAAGGCCCTCAGAGCTATTGAAATGTCACCTCAGGTTTCATGACAGGTGCTTTAAATATCTGCATCCGGACAAAATGGCTGCACAGTGACATTTCCCTGTCACTGAGAAAGTGAAAGACATAATAGTGTTGTTGCACAGTTAACAGGGCAAAACAGTATGTGTCACAGAGGTTTAAATACTAATGTGTCACTGCTTTTAATATCATCATTTGGAAGAACAACCTTTGGGTTGCCAGGTTGTGAAAAATATGTATCCCCGTGGGATTACATGACACACAATCAAACACCACACAAGACTAAGTAAAGACTTCCGGCAGCTGACATTTAAGTCGCATTGGAAGACAAATAATTTTTTCAAATCAAATACATAGTCTCTAAAGAAAAGAAAAGAAAGTAAAACACGTTGTACACAAACAACAACACAGCATAAAAGTTACACACACAGCACAATTCTTCTGTGACTTTGCGATACTCTGGCCTCTAACAATGCATGCATCCCTTTATAAATGTTATCAAGCCGTTAATAAATGTTTGTAGCCTCATCACTTTCTAATAGACCATCAAGTCTGCAGTTATCAGTGTCAATAAGTTGTTCAGAAATATTTTTTGGTTTTCATCTCTGATAAAGAGTTTGTTAGATGAAACAAGTTACGCAGCAGCCAAATGGATTTCTGACAACCTGGCAACCCCAAAATCTGACCATATAAATGAGTTGGTGCTTGACTATAAAGCATTAATAACTGATTAATATGTTATTAGTTAAACATTAGTCACAACATATATACACTTTATAAAGTATGCCATAAAAAAAGTGGTAACAAAGCATTATCTTAAAAATTAAAAAAACAAACTTCGCTCTCTCTCTCTCTCTCTCTCTCTCTCTCACACACACACACACACACACACACACAACCAACAAACAAACAAACAAAATCTCCCGGTGCTATCTACGCAGTACTTCTGGTTTTGAGATATCCGTCTCTTAATTTTCTGCCACTGTCCTAATACTACCAAGGTGAAACTCCCATTTAGCACGAACAATTTAAGCACTATTTGAAAAATTAACAAATGGTTTATAACACACTGTAATGTAGTTGCAGTAGACATACAGTAGACATACAGTATTTTATGACAGCTGTGTTTTACTGTGTTGTTGTTGAACGTCCGTTTCTACACCAGCCTCCACTAATGGATGCCCACAGGAATTTCTGTTGTCGAAAAAGACACTTACATCTGCGTACAACAACATTATGGTGTGTTAAGAAACTTTAACTGAAGGGTTGGAAAGGAGGGATTAAATTAAGTGTTTTCAGAATTAGTGTCCCCATTGGTCTGGATAGTCCTCAAACCAGACTAGGTAGAACAGTGTTTTTAACCTCCACGCATGAGATTATGATATCTTTCACACACAGAAAACCATCTAATCCCAAACACACTTCAGACGGGTTGGGCCTGAGTTAGCCGGCGGGGACGGTATGGCCGATTGTAACTTGTAGAAAAATCCCAACATAAATAGACTGGAATGTGCAGAGTCACAACAGCTTTGAGAAACACATGTATAGGACGGTATAAATAGGAACATGGCTCATTCATCTCAGATTCATAAAGGAGATAAACGCCTGTGCGGTGGTGATATATAGCCTGTGGCATTTCTGCAGCAACCTAAAAGGTCTACAATTGGAAACTTCACAGGCAGGAATGTGAGGGATTCCTATTTATGTACGGCTGCATGACCTTGTGTTATGAAATGAAACAGGACGGACCGGTCGGGCGGCAGCTTTAGACGCAGAGGGGCAAACATACCGTCAGATTGTAACTATTCAAAACCTGATGACTGAAATATGAAGAGCAACTTTTGAACTTAGAGGGACCTTTTAGGGGGGAGAAACACTCAGAGCTTAGCTTGTGTGCACTACTACACGCTGTTGCACAATCAGTGGGGTTTTACTTTTACCCTATGGATGTCCCTCCCCTCTCCACCAGCCGGCTACTGTTACATTGTCGCGTGGAAGGCTAAGAGTCACGAGTGCTTTTCATCATTTGTCAAGGTGTCTGAACTACAAGTCAACACAGCATCCCTTTTATAAATTGTCAGTTATGACGCATTCACATCACATTGCACAGACTGTTTCTGAGAGCAGCCAAGTGGGAAAAACTTTTCATATCAGCCTCTTATTGTAATCCTGATATGGAGCTCTCAGTGGAGTTCATAACATCTTAAAATTGAAATTACCACAATAACAATCCAGTGAAAAAATGGCTACAAAGCCGCCACTACTGCCAGTTATAAACATCCCATATTAACACCAACAAAATCAATATTATATTGTTTGTTTATTTCTAGTTTTACTGGCCATGGGGCTTCTACAAGTACGTAACATGACAAAAATAATGAATGTAGGTTTAACACTCTTACTGTTTGGTGTCCATAGACCTCATGTCTTCCCCTCTTACTCACTAACTTTTATTTTGAAGTGGACATTTTGGCGTGTCAAACACAGGTGGGACTAATATCATTAACGATGGCCGCCTTCCACTTGGCTGAACCCACTCAAGAGCACAGTGACCCACACTACAATAGAAAAGGGTCCTAATTAATGTTATTAGTTCCACCTGTGCAGGTCACAGTGTCTGAGAAGTTGTCAATCAAACAGTGTCCTCAACACAGGTCTTTTTTTCTTTTTTTTTTACTCAAACCATTTTGAAGTCCACAAGCTTAACCAAAGTGTTTTAGCAGCCTGAACCTCACTGCATGTGCAGTGCAGTACACAAATCTCCGGTGTCCTGCACTTTGTATTCCTCCTGGCTCTGCAGGTGCATGATTGTTATTAATCACACCTGTGCTTTATCTCCGCCAACAAATCGTGGTCCCATTGTATACCTGTTCCTGCTCGGACGCTCCGTCGATGAAAATGAAGTGTCTTTACAGCAAAAGTTGAAACTTTTATTATCCGCTTGTGTAAGTTAAAATACTGCGTTGTGTGAACTGATTTAATGACACCTATTCAGATAAAAATGTCAGATAATGCTCTATAATTATCATTTGACCTTAATTAGTGTGATGCTGACAGTGTATTAATGTCCAAAAAGTATTCTGTCACTGCTGAATAAGGATGTATAGTTTTCATTTATTTAATATTATCCATGCATGATTAATCATAGCCATAGAAAGCTTATAAAAATGATGACTATACTACCTAGTAAAATATTTTAAATCTGCTGTCAAATAAAATATTCCCAACGCATGAGATTTCTTTTGTTGTTTTTATTCAGAAGCATTCTCATGGGCAGTCACTTGTAGAAAGCAATATAGTTTTTATTGCTGTTCACTGTGAGCTTGTCATGCTGCAGGAATGATATGTACGATACAGAAGAGGGAGAGAGAGTGTGTGCATTCCCTGTCACTGCTACTTCATCATTTTCATGCTAACAAACAGTGACAGTGCAAAGGAAAAGTGACACATGATGATGAATGAAAAATGATGATGAATATATTAGATCAACTGTTGCTCCAAAAGGCTTGTAACAGAATATGAAATTAAGTCTGACTTCAAGCTATAGTTGCCCTCGTTCTCTGAGCTTCAATGAAACGTACACATTTTCGAGATGAATGGAGTCGTGTCCCTGCTGTGCCCCGAGCGTGTATTCACTCCCCAGGGCTACTGTGCATCCTGAGCGGACCATAAATTCCCGTCAGTGTCAAGGGGTTGACGCTTCAGCTGTCAGGGAGAATCATGGGATAGCCTGGGCAGGAACTCAAACGATAGGACCTGGCCTCTCAGGGAACGAGAGGGTGGAGTCGGGATGGACTGCGGGAAGTGTAAATCTGTCTGGAATCCAAAGAGGCTCAGAGTCAAACAGCTCTGCAGTCTGAACTCTGAACTGAACAATGGACACTTATAATAAAATCTGAGTGTGTATATATATATATATATATATATTTAAACTGACACATACTGAACTTATTTAAAAGTTTGGAATAATGTATTGTCTTTTTGGATTGTGTTGAAAAGCTAAATAAACATCATATTACAGAAACTGGCCCTCACAAAAAGCTAAAAATCACTTTTATTTCATGTTGGGAAATACACATGTTTTGTCTTTATCTCAGGGTGAGAGGATTAATACCACTCTCATAGCTGTCCATTGTGTATGAAGCTAAAGTTAGGAGACATTAACTTAACTTAGCACAAAGAGTGGAGCAGCTAGCCAGCTAGCTTGGTTCTGTCTAACAGTAACAAAGCCTTCCTTTGTCATGCTAGATATAATGTGTTAATTTGTAAAATTTAGAGTTAGTCACTGTTTTACTTTGAACAGAGCCATGCTAGTTGTTTCCCAGTGCCTCCTGCCTATATGCTAAGCTAATCTCATATTCTTCTCATCTAATTATTGATAAGGAAGGGGATAAGCTTATTTCCCCAAATATCAAAATATTCCTTTAACTAAAAAAACCCACACAAATAATAGGATACAGCCCTACATCATTTTCAGTTCTTATTTCAGTGCTGTATTATGAGTTTATAGAACAGTGTGGCAGCATCTAAGGTGCTAAACTCGATATAGAAAATAAGGAGTTGGGTAAAATAAGTTCATCCACCCCCATCTCCCTGCGTCCCTGATTCCAGCCACATGAAATTCATGAGGCCGAAAAGTCTAAAAAAAGGAGTTCTGCACTTTAGAAGGGCTTCAATATTCCAAAATATAAAGTAGGACGTGATCCCGGCAGGGGCAGTCAGTATCTCCTCCAGTGGCACTCAGAGATTCAGACATTAGATTCTTAGGTGAATAAATGATCCGGTGCAGGGGGAGGAGTGAAAAAGAGACAATGAGATACACAGAAGTGCTGCAGATATACTCAAACTATAATGAGTGGATCATTTTTAAAGAAGCAACTGATTAATTCAGTATTTTAGTACATTTATTTTAATGATTTGTCAGAACTAGTGGAACTATTGCAATATTTTATTTTGTGTCCATGTCTTTAAAAATGTAATCAAGGAGAAGTGCAGCACAAATTTTCCTCCAACCTGATGAAGTATATGTAATAATTAATCACATTACATTAATAATATCAGTGGTCAGTGACCTACTTAAACCAGGAATGTAATCATATGCTGGTTTTGTGTTACTGGATGCTGGAAATATTTACTGCTGATTTTTCTCCCTCTTTAGCTGATATCAGCTTTTTAGACAGCCTGAAAAACCCCAAACGACCATACACTGTGTTTTTTGTATGATAGGAGCTCGTTCACACAGGTCATGTCTATGTGATTTTTCTCTTTCTAGCAGGTGTTAGAAGGTTGATCCAGTTAGGACTAGTGCTGACATGGGGGTCACAAACAGAGCTGATAATGAACATGAACTGCAGGACCTCATCTCTCACGGTTATCCTCCCCCTCATCAAATGCCTCCCCCTGTCTTAACTGGGACCCCTGCCTCAGACAGGCTGCACACTCATTGGGCTGTTTTAGAGCCTGAGCACCGTGGCCCGGACGTATATATTGGCCTCACACACGGATATGAATTAGCCAATCGGGGTTAAGTACCGTGGTCGTGGGCCCGATGACAATGCTTCACCTGGGATCACTACCTCCTGACCTCTAGGATCACCAGTCTACTGACTCTGCTGCAAAAAGAGGGTCTGGTGAATGAGTGGGAAAAGGAACTCATATCTCAATAAAGTTATGGATTTTTTGAAAAGATGTTGGGACACTGGTGGCAAATATTTCATCAGATTTTCATCAGAGATGGATCCAGAGGAAGAAATAAAAGATGGATGGACCATTTCTGCAGTTTTTAAAATGACTTCACTGAGATCTTTCTAAGGAAGTAATAATCTTGTCCCAAACTGAAGTGTGTGTTACAGACAATTTGCACGTATATTATATATAATTTGATAGTTTTAAACTCTTACTGGAGTAGTTCAAATTCAGTGTGAATTCTAAATTCACTATGTACAAGCCAACTACAAGAAACTGCTGCATTATTCATACTCCATTTGCCAGGCTGTAACATGAGGAAGAATTTTGTTTTCTACACCGTGAGAGGAAACACTTTGGGTTTAGGGCGAGGCTGGTTGATGACTTAGGAATATGGAAGTGCTGCAAAGTCCCATTAGCTTGTCACTCAAATGATTTGTAATTATCTGGGATGAGTCACTCATCAGTTGTAATTGTGCCCTGCCTAATGAGAGGAGTTTTGATATCGAAGGATATAACAGATCTGCCTGAAAAGCTGTCAGTCATAGTAGGAAGAGGAGCCATTACAGAGAAGTGAAAAAATTTCATGTGCCGTCTAAGGTCAGACACGAAGACTGCAACAGGTGGTTACAATAAGCAGAAATTCTCTCTCTCTATGGCTCTGCTTATTAGCCAGTTTCATTACCAGCCAGAAATAATTTCACATGTCATACCAGTGCATGCTATTAATAGCATTCTGAAAAAGTAATCTTCTTAGCGAAAGACAGCATTCCTCCCTCTAAACCCCATCTACTTTCCAGAGAACACTTTGACCTCAGTACAGCCATTTCTGTTCACACTCATGTATTACCACTCAAGCTAGCTACTTACGTCTTCTCAGTCCTCTTTTTCAAACTGCTGCCCCAAATTATGAGCAGAAAATTGATGATTTCACAATTACACAAACTGGACGCGCCATTACCATTACCTTGCTACATACATTAGGAGGGTTCTCACTTAAGTTTAGAGAAGTAGCATTTTGGCTGAAAATGAAAAATTCTTTCACAGCTGAAAACCATTTTGCAGGAGCTGGGAATTAGACAGGTTGTCAGGAGTGCCATACAGAGAGCATTTGAATTTTTCAAGCGTGAAAATCTCATAAAATTCCAGGAGACCGCACTCCAAGAAGGCTGAAATTGCCACACACTATGTTTACAACAAGAGTAAAAATGGTACTATATGCACAAATGCATAGTTGCATCGCTGCACAAGGCTGGAAGAGTGCCAGTCCAGGCTAAAGTCTTGCACAAACAATGGCTCCCCTCCTTGGGCCAACCAAGCTGTGAGACAGCCAGGAGCAGCCAGTATCACAGGCCCTATACGCCTGTAATGATAGCATCTCCCACTAAAAACACTGGCTAATCTTTTTGGCCCGGCTCCCTCCAACTCACAGGCTAGACTCAATGGTGGTCAAACAAAAGCAGGGAGTAACTGTCTCTCGAGCTAAGCTAACAGACGGCTCCTCTCACTCGTGCCCTGAGCTGAGGGTTAGACCGGGGGGCTTGGGTTTCAAAGGCGAAAGGGGAGGGAACACTGATGGCATCTGCCCTCTCTCTGGCGGACGACGCAGGGATTCAGTTCAAAGACAGAGCGGCTGAAGTGCATCAATTAGCGAGGGAAAGAGCTCACTAACTTGCCCGTTTTGCGGGCCAACTCTCTATGACCTCAGAGCATTACATTATGAGGCATGATGAGAGTGTTGCGCACTGGTCAGGCAATGTCAATAGCCCCTTTGCAAATGGACTGGTATTGATGGACAGGCTTAAAGTGTTGTTCCTGCAAATGGACGCGAAGAATAATAACTGAGTATTGACAAAAGAGGAGGAAACACCAACAAGCCTTAAGGGCTTGCAGGGCGAGCAGATTTTACCAGCTGTTCACATCCCTATTTTGCCATATTTTCATCAGGTCTTCATTGGAATACACTCACTGAGAATGGCAATCTGTAGCTTATCACCTGACAGCTGATGGTGATTTAGTTGGGAGCGATCTGAAGGTCCCTCCTGATTGATTCTGTCCTCATTCAGGGGAGTGATGGATTAGCCCTACGCTGTTCAGTGTGTACGTGTTCAGTGTGTATCCCTATCTGCCTTCCAGACAGAGTCACTGATGGGGACTTAGATTTGGGGTGGGGTGGGGTGGGGGCACTGGCCTTGACCTGGCTGCAGACAACAGGAGACCCTCGTCTGGCCGGCGAGGTGAGACGCTGACCCCGTTGGCCTCTGTCTGGCCCTCCGTGTTCCACTCCAGCTCTTACTCATGTACTTTCTGACAAGTGTCTGGCGACGCAGGATCAGCATTATGAGACGCATTTCTCAAAAGTGACTTTCATTGCACAAAGAGAGAGGAAATTGAGTCCAAATCAATGGAGAGGTTTTTTTCTTCCATTTTTTTATCATGGCGGATTGAGGGTTCTTGGGTTTTTTTGGGTTTGTTTTTTTTCTCTCACAGCATTGCTTTGATGTTGCAGCCTGTAAACGATATGGTGGGACATCGCTATCATTAATATCACACTGCCTCTGGGAGTCGGGGGACGTGGCCAGCGATAACACAGAATGAATCCAATCATCAGCAAGTGTGACTGTCGCCATGGCAACCTCGGTGACAATGATCCACCAATATTAGTTTTTCCTGAAGTGTCTGAGCCCTAGAACAAAGCGTGTTTTGTTACAATGAATATTAGACTCTTGAAGAACAACAACAGCCAATAGACTTTTTTTTGGGGGGGGTGACTAGGGGATAAAGTGGTCGGCTCCAAGAGAAACTAATAGGATATTGATAAATGTCAGCGCTGACGAGTGAGAGAAGGGGCACTGCTGTGCTGTATAATTGGTTATATGGGGTCTATCATGAAAACAGCAGATAGTAAGGGTGCAGAAGCTTCTGGCTGGATGCAGGCAATAACTTGATAGCCATAAAGCTGCAGTGGGTAAAGAACACAGCCATGTCTGGCTCAGCCATTACGGAGAGACCTTTGTTACCCAAAACCAGCGTTTTTATCCTGTTGATTCAAAAATGTGGTTAATGTGAACCTTCTTCCAAAGGCATGTCATCCAAAGTCAACAGCATTTGACATGGGCTTTGTGGGACATCTTCAGTTTATCCCAATTTTTTTATGTGTCTGCAAGTCCTCTTTAATGTTTTGGAAAGTGCTCAGTAGAGTTGTAGATAGTTATGACTGAAAAATAATTTCAATCATTTATTCAGTACATTTCAGTACAATTTTTTGTTGTAGTTTCTTAAATGAATATCTTTGGTTTTTGGACTAAAAAAAAATGTAATGCCAGAAAACTGATATTTTATAGAGGAAACAGTCAATTATATGAAAGAAAAATCTAAATGAAGAGATTAATTAATAATGTAATGAAATAGTAATAATAAAATAAAAAAAATTATAATGAAAATAATTTTGGTTGCAGCCCGTTTTTAAGATTCTGTTATGAAAATGTACATCCAGAATATTCTGGACAGCACGCCCTCATACCTCATCTCTTTGATGCGACAAGTATGACTGATAGATGAAGTGGACAACAATGCAGTGAACTGAAAATGTACTGCTAAGAGACCAAGATTCTTATTTTGTTATTTTGAGCTAAATCTCCTCAATCCACTCCTCAAGTCTCTTAAAGCCTCTCTGATGACTCTCTGCTTGTTTCCTCTTATCAGTGAACAACTGATACTGAGTTGCATCTCTCAAGCCTGGTAATGCTTAATAATCCTTTAGTCTGGGAAATCAGAGGCAGAATCAGAGATGAAATAATGGTCTAGGTCATTCAGAAACGAATGCTGAATCATGAATGAAATGGACGCTCAGAACCTCACTTCACAATGCAGCAAATATAACAAATATGAGGACAAGATTGTCAGTAACTTCCCCTTTTAAGTGTCTTGAAGCTTAAGACATCTTAAGTTTGGGAAATCAGTAATGGATGATGGCTTTAATCAGAATCTATCTATTCAATTAACTTAATATGGATCTCAGATATTCTGTACGTTACGTGTACGTTCCCAAACAACTAGCTATCCCTTTACATCCAGACTGCAAAATTTATGATTGTCTGACTGAGGCTGAAAGCAATAAATGAAATGTGATTTACAATTGATCCCTATAATGTTGACAAATGGGCTGAAGGTTGGGTCCATCCATAACGTGTGTGGCCCACAAAATGTAAAAGAATCCAGAGATTCCCTCTTTTTGACACTCGCGTGAATTATTCTCAACAGGTTGCTCTCCGCACCCCAAAAACCAGTGGACTAGCATTACAGTCTAAACACAGAGAGAGGGGTAATTGAGCATTGATGATTGTGTGTCCAAGTTAAGCATGTGTGTGTGTGTGTGTGTGTGTGTGTGCCCATCAAGCATGATTTTTATTCTGGAGGTGTGGTGGTGTTGTTGTTGTTGTTGGTGCTCAGGTCCATCACATGCCTCAGGAAAGAGCCAACTCATATTAAACAAGAGTGTGAGGCTGAGGATCAACTGTCCCAACTGAGGTGCCACTCACATGCACATGCAGACACACCACACGCGCACACATACACACACACACACACACACACTGCCTTGCAGCATGCCTGGTGCTGTTCATTTCACTGGCCCTGAAGGTCATCACCACCTGTTTGATACAATAAAAAATCTAGTGTTACTGTTGTGGAAGTTATTGGAGATTGAGTTTCATTGTGTGTGTGTGTGTGTGTGTGTGTGTGTGCAGTGCAGGTGCATGCAGGGAAATGATGGGTGTAGTATTATTGATAGGGGAGCATCCGTCTGCACTTTCCAGCTATTTAATTTCATTGTCTTATAACCAGGAAGGAATTTATTCAGACAATGACGATGTTTTTGCAGAGAAAAAAAAAAAAGGTTAATGAATAATATAATGAGTTGTAATCCGCTGCAGAAGTTAATTGTCAATGTAAAATACGAGGCAGGATAGATACAGGCCTGCAAGCTCTGCTCGCAGATAGAAAGTCAATTGCTGTGAGAAGAGAATATCTTTTTACAGAGAAAGTCCCTGGCTGAGGTTTTAGGAGACGGTTACCCTTAATGACTTAATCCAAGTTCAGTCTCAGTGGTCTCAGCTCTTTGTATGTGTATGTGTCTTCTGTGTAATCCTCGCTGTGAGATGGGAGCCCAGAGCTGACCTCACTGTTTGGTTTCACAGGGTCTCCAAGGGCCCCGGGGAGGTTCTGGGGGGCTGGGTCCTTAACAGCGGAGCGGTCTGAAACGCTGACATGCAGGCCCGAGGTCCGCGGGGACCGCCGGGCCCCGGCTCCTGTTACCGCCGGGTTAGTCACGCTCGGTGAGATTTATGTGTGGAACAGTAGAGAGGGCTTGGGTTGCACGATACCACCAAAGTGTCGCGATATTAATCCTCTGCAGAAACGAACTCGCAATTCCAAAGATCTTGGATATTTTTGTACATTTAAGTATCAAAAGTTATGAGTTTTGTGTTGAAAGTCAACTTCTGCCAACTATCATTCCAATTTTCAATATAGGAACATGTCAGTTGATTCATTTGTTCAGTCCTTGCACAATTTCTGTCTCCAAAGATTCTAAATTATGCAGGGAAAGTACGGTTTAATTATATCTCTGCACTTTAATTAACACCATGTTAGCCCTCTGCCCCAAATGGCCTTTTGCTGATAAAAAAAAAAAAAAGATAAATGCAAAGAAGTTGAATTATTCCTCTTCTGTGGTTTGCAGCAGTGGACTGAGTATTCACATTCTTTACATGAGTAAATGTGGCAAAACTGCAATTAAAATTCATGGCACTTTAGTGTCACTCCGATGTCAGATGAACGTTTTTATGCTTTGACATATATGTCTAACTGAACATTGACATTAAAGCGATATTTCACACTCATATCAAGTCATTTCCTCAAAATAAGCGAAACAAACTGCCGGTGCAGTCAGAAAATTGCAACCCATTCTAGCTTAAATTGACTTGTTTGAGGAATTTGCTGGAAATGAATGTCTGTATATCCAAATAAGACAGAATAATGCAGGTCTGGGGGCAATACTCCAAGTTAAAAAATGAAAGTGGTTTTCATTGGAAACAGGTTGAAATAATCATACTCTACTGATCTTCCCCATTTTTTAAAGGGAAAATAAGAATTTAAGGTGTCAATTACCTACAAAAATAACTGGTTGGAGTAAATAGAAAAGAGCTGATACTACACTGTACTGCTTTTTGCTCTAATGTGTTTGCTAAACATTGGTACAAATGGCATTGGCAGGAAAAAACCTCCAAATAACTCAGACGTCAATGTCAACACGTTCTCCAACACCATAAATTCCTTCGTTAAATTTTGCGAGTGTTGCATCGCCAGCGCAAATTTCTGCGATCTTTAATCAGAACTGAATCTTCTGGAACTTTTTCTTAATTATTCACTGAGCAGTGATTCAGATGCAGCTCAACAGAAGCTTTCCTACAGGTAAAACAATAACCCAACAAAAAAAAATAAAAAAATCTGACAACACACCTTCATGTGGAGACCACACAGCTAGATGACTGGATGTGTGGTGGTCGTTTTTAAAGCAAGCACTTGTCCTGGCTGACATTTGGACAGGCCGCTGGTTATTGTGTTGTTTCACACTGTTTAGCGTTGATAGGGTGGGTTTGTGGTGTGGATGGAGCCAGGCGGGACCACCTCTCTGGCGGCTGACCCTGGGTGCTCGGGGCATGGGGACAGGTGGACTGGGACCCCCCATACTTAACCATGGACCTCCAGTAGAGAATACTTAGTCCTGTCTCCCCAGGTGGATTCCTCCATTGGTATTTCTTATGCAGCTACTGTGTTTTTATGAGGAAATCATACTTTTTAATGTACATTTTCATATATCATGAGTTCAAATTGTGACATTCAAATGTTTTGCAAAGGTAACGCTTATTTCCAGCAAAAATAAATCTGTTTCAATTAGCCTAAAACATCATTTTAAACATTAAACACCTATTGGTAGCTGCATTTCTCAACTGCAAGCACTTGCTAAACAAAAGCTGTATTATTGCACTTTACTCTTTGTGTAGGTGGTTTTAGCATCCCCGTGCTACATAGCAGAGACATAAGGGCCGCGCACACCCACCCCTGCATGGATGCAGACCACAAACAGGCAGCATAAACAATGCCGAGCCCGCCTCGTGTTTTATCTCCTTGCCACCCACAGTTTACGCCAGCGGGGAGCTGAAACCTTGCGCTGGCCAGGGTTCATCTGTAAGCCCCTGAGCTAATCACCAAACCCGAGCCCATCACAGAGCATGGCTCCAGCCCATTAGAACTAAAACCACACTCTGGCTCCCAGTCAAATTATTAAAACACAAACTGTAACCTTAAACTGCTATTAGACATTATTTCAGTTTCCCACCAGCCCAGTTCCGCCGGCGGCTGAAAATCAAGCCAGACTCGTCTGTGTGTTCGCCCCTTTGGAGAATTTCAGACATTGTTTTAAGAGAGCAGCGCTGATGTTTGAGACCCTCACGCTCATTTGGACATTCTTTGTGAGTGAGGAGTTCCTCTGGGGCTGATGTTTGAGTTTTGAGTCATTTCTTCACGCTTCTCGAATGGAAAGAAGACAGTCAGGATGATGAACAATAGGAGGGAATGGAGTCATCTTGGACCAGTGATCCCCCCTTTTTTTCCCCTCTGCTTTTCTTTGGCACTTAGACACACCAGTGTCCAGGACTGACCCGTCTGACCCATTCTTAACAGTGCTTGACAAAGGAATGCACATCTTTACTCTCAGTAGAAGGCTATTAACACCCCAGATTCATCACTGAAGTAGATAATTAAGCAGCAACCCTCTGATTCCAGGGCTGTCCTGAGCGCTCCTCCCAGCTTCTCTGTACTGGATTGAGGCGGATGAAAGGCTACATCAGTGGCTGTTGGTTGTGTTTGTCGGACATGTTTTCCTTGATTCCCACTCCCCGTGTGGTCTCCTTCAAAAACAGCCCACTGAGCTCTGGGGAGAGGTGGCAACGAGGAAGAAGGAGCTCAACAGAGCAGCTGAGTCTGTCCATGTCAGAGCACTGATCTAAGTGGGAGCAGCAAAACATGAAAAAGAATTTTGAGTCAGTATCTCACCACGACTATGTACACAAACCCACTGTCTACTGAAACATGCAGTGCACAGTGTCAGATTGGTTATAGTGTCATAAAAATACTGTATGTTGCGTTCTGATAGGATGAGGGATCATCTTGACCAGTGGAGGTCAAATAAAGGAATTTAATAATGATATTGTGATTAAAGACAGACATTCAGACGTCAAGGTTAAACCAGAGTTTATTTCCACATGTAGTGAGCACCTGCTTCACACTGACATTTAAGTGTTGAAATAACAGTTATATAAACATTGATGCATAAAAAAAGCTTCCACTTTTGCAGATAAAAAAGAAATTATCGTCTTTTCATGAACTCAAGTGTGTTTAATGGCTCACTCGTGGGTGAACTTGAACTCAGTGTCACAGATTTTACTTCACAATGTGTGTTTTTAGGTAAAACTTTCCCTCCATGACACATGTACCATTGATTTAGCTGTCAATGATCCCACCTTGTGTACTCTGTGTCAATGCCCACAGGCCCTCTAGTTGTCATTAAAGGAGTTATTTGTAAGTTTTGCTATTGCTACAAAGCTAATGTTAGCACACACAGCTGTTTACTTATTAGACTAGAGGAAATGTTACAAGTTCACCATCAAACTTCATGTTAACAGAATAGCCCCTTAAAGCTATTCTAGCGGCTGAAAATGAAATAAATATGTCAAGGCCAAGTTGTTTTTAACCTTATGATATTATAAA
Organism: Lates japonicus; assembly: GCA_033238685.1. Lineage (NCBI taxonomy): Eukaryota > Metazoa > Chordata > Actinopteri > Centropomidae > Lates > Lates japonicus. Next base: position 60,993 of record BRZM01002089.1, read on the forward strand.
CACCAAGATCATTTATATGCCCTCAGTGAGTCTCTGCCCATGTGCATGTGCTCCATGCTAACGAGGCTCACTTTATGTTGAGTGATGGTAATGCCCTGGAATTGTCAAGGTCAGCATTCTGACCATGTCTGTGATTAAAGAAAGATGTTTGCATTTGAGTCATACATCTGAAAAATGAAATGCCATCAGCTCAATAATACAGCTGCTACTGCAAAGTGATTTTGCAGCTGCGAACATACCAACCGCAATTTTTTCTCTTTCTCTGTCAATGCATTATTATAAATGTCGTTTTATATAAAATTCTGAATGTATATCTACAATCTACAAGATCAAGATCTATACAAACTGCCATGCTTGGCAACTTTAGCTACACAATCTGCTTTTTCATATTTAAAAAAAAATGCTCCCACCTGTTATCACTCAACATGCAGAAGTGTTCGCAGGGAGCACTCGAGCTAACAAGCTACCTGGTGGGTAGTTGGTGTTAACATCACTTAACAGAATCAGCTTGTAAAGACCTGAGCGTATTCTTTCAACATTTGTTATTTAGTTTAGGAAATATTTTGTTTGTCAACAAAGGTCCTCACCTGGGAAATGGTCAGCAGGAGTTGGACGAAAGAGATCTGGCTCGGTGGGTATAAAGGGAGGAGCTACAGGACAACCTGGGTAAACACAGCAGGGTCATTCAGGGTTCAAACCCAGGAAAACTAACATGCTGTCTCACTCTTCTTCTGTCTTCTTTTCCTTGATATATCAAAACCTTAGAAAAGCTGCAAAAACAGTTCCTCCGTCACCTCCTCTGGCCTCACACACACTGTGAAGCTTTTCCATTACGGTGATACAGTACCCTGCAGAGCTGTATCCGATAAATGATGAGCGAATCTTAATATTATAAATGCGTACGTGCATGTGTTACTGAAACCATTGTGCCAGTTGAGATCTCTCTGCAGAGACACTCCTGGACAGAATGTAAGGAATTTCAAAACCCATCTCCCCCCGCAATGAGCACAAAGATGATTTGCACCCATGCAGCTCGGCTTTATATCACTGCGAAGAAGCCTTCACTTCACTTCACTTCACTGTGCCCCCGGAGTTAAAGTTACATGATGAATGACAGGGCAATCAGATCAACTTTCCAATGCAGCAAGACACTGCCGCCCTTGAGACAGCACAGGAGGAAGAATTGTTTCACAGCCAGGCCAAAAGGACACCCAGATAAAGAAATAGTGGATATGGAGTGTGAAATTTAACAACAGATAACAACTGATACATTTCTTTGAAAATAAAACAACACAACATGCCTTGTCTGTTCAGAATAAATCGATCTTCAAAACCTAATTATCCTGAGAATAATATGAAGAAGTGCGAGGACGGGTTTGGGGGTGGGGGGGTGGGTTGGGGTGATGGGGTTAGAGGGGATCGGGGTGTCACTGCTCCGCCGAGCCTTCATTGAGTACTTGATGGATGCTCTGTAACCAATGGAGATAGAGTGCCCCCATAGCCAGGGCGAGCACACAATCTTCTCAGCAGATTAACTCTCATTGATTTATAGAGATTTACCTCAGGAAAGAAAACAGCTGGCAAAAGGACAAATACCAGAACTGGCAAGGCATAAATTCAACAGGAGAAAAGCCAGCTCATTTGTTAAAAAGATGATTCTTATCACCGTAAAACAGATAGAGGATGGAATTACGGTGGAGGCAGTTTATGGCACAAAAACAACAGCACTATGTGACAAAGAAAACAATGTTTTTCATGAAAACCACTGGAAGCCACAAAAAAAGTTTAAAGCTACATTATTAAAATTTTATTTACTTATTTTTGGGTAACTTTAGGGTTGCAGAACAAGCTGTAAACTCAATATTAACCATCTTATGTTAAGATAGCAAACAGCGATTGTCCAATAATAGCTTAGCAACGCTAACAAGGCAGAAGTGTGCATTAGCTGTAATACCAACACTCTGAAAAAAAAAAGTGTCTTTATCTGCTCAAACATAAACTGTACATGTTAGCATGCCTGGCTAACTAGCTAACCTCCGAGTGTTACCTCCAAGCTCCAAAACAACAGACCTTACATTTTTCCTTATCATAGTTAGTCATGTTTTGGCCATAGAACAATATTGTGTCTTTATTTCCATGTCTTCTACAGGGATTATCAGCCAGCAAAGACACTGACTTTTTACCTGGAATGTGGCGGTTTAGCTGCAGAGCAACATTAGCACTCATTTGAGTTGTGTCTCTGTTCATCTGATGAATGTAAATACAATAATATGCCCTCTCACTTCTGCTTTGTTTTGGTCTCCATCAACTCCAGATGGAATATTTGGCTCTTTAGCTGCTAAATGTTCCACTTAAGTTGTCTGGTTGCTGGGCAGGTGGCATAAAGTGGGTTTACCAGAGCTTTTTTTTTTTTTTGCTGAAAGCAGTTCTCCTCTGTTTTTGGAAATGACAAAAGAGCCAGTATTTAAAGTAAAAAGTGTCACAAACCCACAGAAAAGTCTCACCAAACTCAGCTGCCCCTCAGGTCTACGGAGCTTTTTAGCCTCACTCAACTCACATTGATTGTTAATACAAAAACTATCGATTAGTGTCATTTTAACTTTGCTTGGGGACATGGCTGGTGTATAAAGCCAACATGTTCTAATAGGCTTTATTCTTATCACGTGTGAAATGGCCTTGCTGCTAAGTACTGATTTCACAATTTTATCTGAGGCGTTAATAAACCTGCCAGAGGTTAGAGATGTCTGGGAAGGCTGAATAATTCAGACTCAGAGAGGAAGCTATTAAGTAAAGATTATCTGAGAAGTTGAAATCAGGAGAGAGGAGATAATGTTGGAATCAGTTGGAGCTATTGAGGAAGAAACCTATATGGGATTTAGTTAGTAGGAAAAAAAAGTAAAGCCTTGCTTTGCTCAGCCAAATAATCTCTCTCCGTCTCTCTCCTACTGCTTCCCCTGTGCTTACCACCACTTAACACCCCTCCATTAAAGTGAAATATCAGATGTGGTCTAACATGAACATTAACACAGCTCCCATGACATCATCTCCATGTTTTGGCCAAAAAGCCTGAATCTTTGGCACAAAAGCATCCACTCAGCAAGTGTCTTATTTTTGTGGGCTTATATAGTGAAAGTATACTAACTGTATAGTCCTGCTTCTACCGGGCACTTGTAATTCCTTGAACATTTGACTGAAGTGGTGCACTCCAGCACTTGAAACTCCATCCACTACAGACTATAAATGATGTAAACTCTCCATAAACATCAGAAACTGGCAGAGTGTGATGCTTTTGCAGTAAACACTTTTTCAGCAACGAAAGGAAGAATCATTTGCTCTTTGTGCGCTTCATTTTGTCTTTTTCCCAATTAATTTTTTTCTCCTCCTCCTCCAAAAGAAATGACATGTCAAAGCATTTTTAAAGCAAATAAATAAGGTAGGCTGTGACAAATCAGACCTAAAAGCATCATCCATCCACAGCATGTGTTTTGCTTTCCCAGTCCCCAGACAAGTCGGGGCAAGTCCAGTTCATGTCACATGCCCCTTGAGGGGACCTGCATTGAGTCATCTTGCCAGAAACACACTAGTAACATCATGCACGGTGTTGAATTAAGTCAAGTTACATTAGTCCAAGTCATGTGAAATGCATGAATCTACGTTATGATACAATTATTGTAAGAAGTGTAAAGTTCTTATTAAATGAATCATCAAGTCACATCAGAGCATTTCACATCGGCTGTGTCCATTATGAGTCTATTTATTATATTGTGAGCAAAGTGAAACTATTAATGCAAATGTTGGATATGTAGAGAGAGCTAAAACTTAAGTACAGCACTTTATCAGTCTACAGGCGGAGTTGTGAATGGGCAAACTGGGGAGTAAAAGCCATAATTTCATGTACGGTTATGTCTCATTACATCTCATGAAGTCAACTCACTCAAATTCTTGCAATACATTAAATCCAATACAATTTACAGGGTCAATATAAAACATAAGTGAACACCTTACTTAAAATGTAAGTAGAACAATCAGTTACTCTAAAAAGAGACACTGTAAAAGGTGATATGTATTCAGACTTCAGCACTGGATTCTTCTAAAGTTTCGGGAAAGGCTCTTTTACAGCGCTGCATTTCCACCCTTTAGTTACAGACTGTGTTCTGGCCCAGAGCCTCAGATGGGACATCTAAAGGGACCAATGAGCATTCAATATTTGTTCAATAGCAGCTCATACAGTAGTTCTCTCCTGTGGATGCAGTGGTGTATTAGATGCAGCTGTACTTGCATTTAGGTGTGACTCTCTGGACCTTGTGTGTAATAATGTTACACGGCTACCGCTCAACAGATGTGCACCTCTCTCCCTCTGACTCACTACACACACACACACACACACACACACATACATACAGATGTGCGTCTAGAGAGGGGAAAAGAGAGAAGTCTTGCACCCCTCCTCCCATCCGAATATCCTTCCACACCTTGCTGATGGGACCGAACTCTTCCTGTGTTTCTGCCAAGTGGGCCCTGCTTGACTTATGGGGCTGAATGAGAGGGGTCGTGACCCGTGCTATGAACTGCTTCCTGTTTCTGTTGAAGGGGTCTTCTGAGGCCTGCGGTGATCACAGGAGAGGCATCCGGTTTGAGGTGATGCTGCCACAGTAAAAAACATACATCAACGGAGCAGTAGCTGGAACATGAAGGAAGGGAGATAGTGAAATGCTATTATTTACTACTATGAGGTCTATAGGGAGAAATATGTTCACTCTTACAGACTAGAAGGACGAAGAAAAGCAGGGATAGTGGTAGACTGGGGCGCTTGATAGGGGAAGTTTCACCAATGCATTAGAACAGTGGTTTCCAACCTTTTTTGTCCCATTAAAGAGAATTGTATTTCATTATAATTTGGATCTTTATTACATACTTTTGGGCATTATTTCTAGAAGTTATGATAGCACTGTACTCAGCTACGTAATTGCTGAGATTTGGGAATGGGATTTTTGGCGATGGGGCAAGAAACGTGACAACTAAAGCCTCTTTGATTGACAATCAAGACAATCAACTCCAATAGTTTGGAGGTAAGAGAGTTGGAAAGAGGGTGCACCTGAAATGTCGGTAATAAAACCTCAATGAGCAGGAAAACTGTGGGCACAGATGGATGATTACAACAGACAGCTTGGGTGAAAATTTTTGCCATTTGCCAAATAATCCTGGCTTGTGTAAAACATGCATGATTGTCTGACTGCTTATACTCCTTAACCTGTTGGACTTCTTTCAAGCAACTTTTTATCTCTGCATTTCCATCCATCCATCCATTAGCTGTACCACTTATCTTAGTTATCGTTACAGGGTCTGCATTTCCAGATCTAACCAATTAACTTGGAGGGTAGAATCCTATTATTAACAATAGGAACGATGGCTAAAACTAAAACTACATAAATGCCTTGAGACCTCTTGACAACATGTGCAATGTGCCATGTGTCTGTTCATTCCTAAAGTAAGGAGAATAACAAAGATGTTTTCCTTGTTCCTGGAAAGTTGACTCTTAGGTAACCCATCGTAAATCAAAATCTATTGGTCATTTAGTTAGTTTCAAATCTGAGAAAATCAATGCTAGTTTAGGAAAAGTGTCATTTCTCTACCAAATCATTATGTTTACGCTAATAATTGGGCACTTTGCAGCACTTTACAGATTGGCTCTTTAAATAAAGAGCATATATGGAGTTTATCTCTTATCTGACAAACCTAGTCACCTCATGCAATTTGTTTTTTCTCCTCTATCGATGGCTCCTCTGACCTCCTTATGCCCCACTGACAACTGTCATGCGCTGATTTAGGATTATTTTTAAATCAGGGGCTGTCGGGGTTTGACAGGACGAGGATGGGGTATCTGTATCCCTGGAGGCCTTGTAAATCTGGACAGTTTACTACGGAGAGGGGGAAGCAATGGCCCCGTGCGCTCCTCGTCCAAGCCCGGCGTAATCCCACCACTTCCTCTCCTCCGCTCTGCAGCCCGGGCTCACGCAGTAATGCATTTTCTGTAACTAACAGCCGTTGTTTCCCGATTGTCACGCTCCCATCCCTTTCTCTTGGAATGTGTGTATACTGTATACTTGTGTGTGCGTGGATAGAGTGTTAGGGGTTAGAGCACTCTGCTGGCTGGGGAGCAGTGGAAATGGAGGAGGAAAAAAAAAGAGAGAGAAAGACTGGTAGTAGAAGGTCTGGAATAGCTGTTAATATTAACACCACCCTCCTCCATTACCGTCTACCACCTCCTCTGCCTCCCCACAATTTCTTGCCTCATGACTGAGCTCTGCAGCAGGCGGTGCTGCAACCTGGCCTTGCCTGGCCACGCTTTGCCCCCCCTCCCTGTAGAAACAAGAACATATGTTGGGAGTCTTCCACAGCAGTGTCCAGCCCTTCACTAGCTACTCCACACCAGTTGCGCCCCCCATCTACACATATAGGGGGCATGACAGGCCGAAACACACACGTACTCAACACAGGATGGCACACACTGAGTGCGCCTTGGCAGCAGTCGGAGGGCAATCAATTCACGCTCATCTTCTCTCAGTAACATTCTTCACAACACTTCCTGACAGGTCTGAGTCAAGTAGCTCATGTGCTCCACAGCACTTAGTGAAGCTGACTAGGAGGTCAGACCCCTCAAAGGAGCACAGGTTTTGGAGACGCATAACTTAGCCCCTTAAGTGATGAAAGAGCATCAATAAAAATTCACCTGCTGCCTGTTGCAGGTTTTGAAGATTTTAGCAGATAATTTACTGAATGTTTAGTGATAAAATATTACCTATCATTACATTGAACTAGCATGATTAAAACTGACAGTTGTTCTTTTGTTTAAAGAGATGATGGTGTTTCATCAACTGAAGCGTTATATTGTATAACCTTAATTCATTCATTGACAAGTTTATATCTGGAACTGAGCAATTATAGATTGTTCTCAACTAAAAACGTATTTATTGGTTTAATTGAAGCTCTACATTCAATGAAGGGTCAGAGATAGGTGTTGGGCTTAATAAATGCATAAGTGCATGACTGTCATACCAGAGAACTAGGTTCACATCTGTCTCACCTGTGGAGGTTTAGGGCTAACATTAACACTTTGGTTTTGTTGTACCTTAATCAAGTCACTAGGGGTTTAGGTTGACCGATGTACAAATCATGTGCATGAAATTTTGTAATAATCTACAAACTTGATATTGTTGCAAACACCTACATAAGTTTGAAATTCTGTGAAAGAAAATCAGATGTTTTTAAAAGTTGTTTAAATCAGTTGCTTCTGTGAACTGAAAACAGGCTGATAATTTGAAATAATAGCTATTAATAAACAATTATTAGTAATTGGCAATTCATAAATAAATACAGTATTTCTACTCTATGACTTTATTTTTTAAAAATGTAGACACAATGATGATGTTTTATGTATAGCAGAGTTAGACCATTAAACTAAAAGGGGCATGTGGATGATGGTACACATTCTTATCTCTTCTTCATAGGTAAGTTGACTAGTCCTGATGTATTCCTTTAATCATGATGTTAAAAGAAACAACAAACGGCAGGAATGAAAGATAACCCCATACTCAAAGCTGCCTCGAGTCCTACCAGAGCCATGAACTTGATGACCTGTCACCCCTGCTACTCAGGAGGTAGAGGCCATCTGCATGAACTGTGTTTTCACTTGTAACAGATCCTGGCCGCCAGGCTGGACTCGCGAGGAGGATCACTTAGGTCCTGCAGGCTGTCGAGGGAATCAGAGCGCTGCCAGAGCTGAAGGGCAAGGCTGAAGGCAAAAGAGGTAGCCTATGACCCCGATTTGGCCTCTCGACGTAACACTCCGGAGCTCTCAGGGGGAAACCCCTGCGCACCTGGTCACCCTTGTGCAGGCTAATGCCCAGTGCCACTGCAAGCACCGGCTGACACTGCCCGTACAAAGATGGAGTGGAAGAAAATGAGAAACGAGAACACAAGGAGCCGAGGGTAGAGGCAGATTTTAATGGGAGGACAAAGGTTCTTGCGGTGAGCGCAATTCAGACTAATTCCATTAGTTCAAGTCTAGGTTAAATGCTTGGGAATGAGTCATATACGCCGAGAGTGTGACTAACAGAGCGGCTGCAACAGGGAGCCCTTTTCGCTGCTTAGACCAAAAATAGGCTGAGAGGAGAGCCAGCGAAGCCTCTTGTGCAGAATGAAAACAGATGATGAATCCATCATCAGCTCTATATTCGCCTCAACTCAACGGTAACGGCGTACTAGGAACAGGCGGGTGGAAATGTGGGATTGTGAATAAACAAAAAGACTTGGACTTTATAGTTGTCTTCAGCATTCATGCCAGGACCCTCTGAAATGTTAAACATTCGTATGCTCATTTGTGATTGTCCTTTTACCGCCATTTTGCACCAATAATAAAAAACTCTTTCCAAAAAGTAAAAAAAAAAAACCAAATATTATTGTTAACACACACACAAAACAATTCCCCAAAGCTGTTGCAGAAAAGTAGAACAATAAAGCACTTCCACAAAGACGTATCGGCATGTGATTTATTCGCTTTGCATTTATTTTGCCAATACGATTCTGCAAAGAGAGAATTCAAAGTAGTCACAACATAATTCAGGTACCTCTGAAACCTCAACTCACACGAATCCAACATCTGCTTTGTCTGTTTCACCAAAGTCCAAAGAACAGCTGCTCAAAGTTGCTGCCTGTAACAGCTGCCTTTTGCAGACAAACACACATACACACTTTGCTCGTACTTGCTAACTGTTCACTGTCTGCCAGGCTTGGCCCGAGATCACTCTGCTTCCTGTATTGAACTGCTTGCACACAGACTTCAGAAATTCAGCCCCTACTTCAACATAAAGGTTAGAAAGTGTAGTTTGAACTCTTTGTCAAATTTATCAGGGCACTTGAATTGGTGTAGGTCTGTTGTCTCCGCCTTCAAGGTGTTGCTATGGATGTGTGAAAAAATGCTGAAATATCCTGAGTAGAAAACAGATGTTGTAGACAAATGACCCTGATATGAATGGTGGTCATTCATCCTCATTACAGTAGCTGCTGGGACATGGGTAATGTGGAGATGCAGAACAGAACAAGCTGGAGATTAAATACTAAACACAAATACCAATTTTTGCTCTAAAAAATAAATAAAAGCATCAATTATCAAATTGTTTATATTGATTCTCAATGGATTATCTATTGATTAGCCTTAGTTAAGACATTTAAAGTACTGATTGATTGTGTTTTGGATATCGTTACATGTACATGAACTAGAAACCACACTTATTTAAGTGTTGTAAAAGCATCATTTTGGTATTGGTACCAAACTCAATCTTCAAGCCAGCCCCTGTCTCACGGGAAACATTCCTCCTCCTCAGATCTACGACATGCCTACAGGAGATCACTCTCAAGGACAATGTGTAACAGATAAGCAGGTAGCCCTCATTATCACTCTTGGGCTCCAAACAGCGTAAGCGTGTCACTTATTAAGCTGCATTTTCCAGAGGCTAACATTTGTTGCTGCCTGCTACTGTCCCTTGATCCTCAAGCTTTCGCACTCTCAACTAATTGTTGTTTATCATTCAGGGCAATGAGGCTTGACGAGCAGGAGAGGGAAGAGGGGATGTGGTCAGTACATGTTAATGAAAACTTTCCTCTTTTCTTTTTTTGTCTCTGGAAGAAAGGAGGCTGAAATAGAAAATCAATGAACTGCAGCTCACGCTTGGAGGCCTTTAAAAAAAAAAAAAAAAGTGTTTCGGGTATATTCTTCATATGTTTTCATGTGTTAATTGGTAGAGTATGTGTTCAAGTGAAGGCGTCATGAGGAGAGGTGGGACAGGCAAGTGATGACAAATGCATCCTGGCCTAACACCTCAGTGTTTGGCGTGATTCAGAGACCCAGAGAGGCAGAGGTGTTAACAGAGGAAAGGCAGGTGCTAGGTTCACGTGTGTGTGCGCAGTGTGTGCACTCAGCCATAAAGGAATAAATCCTGCATACTATGACATGATTTAACACCAGTAGAATTACAAGGCTTATGTGCAGAAATAATCAGGGCACCTATTTGTTCTTTGTCCAATAATCTCTTTATGTTAATTTCTGGCTATGACTCTACTTCCACAAATAAGCAATTAAGTCTGCAGTTATAAATGGTGATAACCCTTAATAAAGGCTATAAATACTATCAAGTCTACATTTACACATGTTAATAAGTCATGAAGAAATGTATGTTTCTTTACTTGATAAGCCAATTAGCAACAGGTAGTAAATCATCTGCTATTATAAATGAAAAGCGACAGTCTAATTTACTGAACAAAAGGTAGCTTCTAATATGACAGTTTCACGATATACACACACACGCATCGCTTTGAGAAAACAAAGTGGAAACCAATTTTGCTCCCTCACAGAGATCACAGACAATTTTGTCACAGCTTTTTGTCTTTCTGCCTCTGTTCCTGCAGCTCGCTACATTATCCATTAACTTCATTTCTCTTTGTCAGCCCTTATTCCTTACTGCAGAAAAATCCGGGCTATTACCATGTGCAATCAATGTCACCGCGTGAAAGCATTATGGTCTTTTGAGGTGAGGAAGTGTAGCATGGGGCAGTAAAATAAACAGCAGTAACAACAGTGCGTGGGGAGCAGGCCTCAGCTGTGTTGATTATTGAGGTTGTAAACAGGCTCTGACCTCCGGAGCTCACCCAGCTGGAACGGGCTGCTGGCTGCCCACTGAGAGGCTAACAACATTCAGCCCCAGCTCACTTACCATAATTCTTCTGTTAGCCAGGAGGGAGGAAGCCAGCATCAAAGCACTGGCACCAGCGGTAACGAGCAATCAGCAGAAAATGAGGAAATGCTGCAATTTGATGTAAACACCATGAACCTGACATAATGGACGCAGGAGGAAATGGACTATTTTGTGCTGAGTTGATGAGCGTGGAATTGTCTTATCAGGTTGAAAGACTGAAGCACCACCAACCAGAGTAATGAATCTGGAAATGGCACAGTGAGGCCAGTTTCATTGTTACCCACACACCTGAAATGATTAAGTGAAAAGCATCCATCACATCGCGTGAGCGTGCTGCCTGGTTACAATATCGTATTTTTAATAACAAGCTAACACAGGCAACAACAGTCTGTGTTTGCACTCAGTGTTTCTCTCTGTCTAATATGTTGCTGTTTGCAGAGAATTCAAATTGGGTAATGTGACTACAACCATACCAAACAAGTAAATGTTCAATTTTGTCAGATGCATTTTGGCAAAAATACACAGTGAGAAAATGTAATCTGGTGTAATTAAACAATCATATATTTGTTGGATGTGTGCGACTAAGAGAGTCATTCGAATGCGCAAGCCAGTGGAACACGTTTAAATGGCTGCTAGTGAGGAACGATGTGTTTGCAGTGTCAACACTGTCTTATGGCCCCTCTGCTGGTGGACTGTGTACAACTCCTGTCTACAAAGCAACTGCTCGTAAAATAAAATAGATGAAGCACCATTAATATTCTACGATTATGTCAGGTGCTAATGCAAAACTCATTGCTGTTCATCTCCTGTGTTAGTTCTCCTTTTTCATCCTGATCCAGCAGTCAAAAGTTAAAGTTCAGTTCAAGAACAGCTACAATACCCTATTTCAGCACTCAGGTGTGACAACAACCTCACTGTTATTAATTAGAATTGAGCATAGTAGAGCCCTGCACACGCACATAGGCCAACAACTGACAACCACAAATTAGTGTTATAAACGTATAATATAATTCACCCAAATAATAGTCAGTGTCTGTTTCTGAGGACTCACACAACACAGTGCCAGAGAAATGCATAGCCTTTTCAGGTGCATGCCTTTAGGCTAACTGACTATGTATTTTGTTAAGTCCAGCAATTTCAATTCAACACACAACAAACACTCCTGCCTATTGAAACAACAGGATAAACATGTTGCTTGAACAGTTTTACAATTAAATAAAATGACAAGTGCAATTATTTGTTCTCTCCACTTATTATGAAAATGTACAGAACGTATTAACGGTAGGACTTCTGGTAGCGGCACGTGGGCTCCAGTCCACCCCTCGAACTTTACCAGCGACGTGGGTCGGCAACCAGCAGGGTCCTGTCAGCATTGGATTAGGATGTCCTGATCTCCTTCTTGAGGCCTCATCCATCTGCAGGAAGAGGAAGACACGGGTTATTTGCAAGTTCCTGCTGGGCTCATAGGTGGGCCTGCAGCACCCATTTACTGTCAGTAATGCTGTTTAGAAAATAGACTATGGGCGCAAGACACCAAGTATCACTGACTGTTTTAATTTGTAGAGTTCATCAGCCAATACTGTATCTTCTTATATTGAATCTGCATATTAATATTGTTGACAAATAGTTTGACACTTTACACATTCTGTGCCCTAGATAAATATGTGCATGGACCTGCATACTGGGTCCTTCTAAAACTTTTTCTTCACTAGGATCACATGAACTACAAGTTGCTCAGAAAAATCACAGTAATACAGAATACTGTTCAATTCAAAACACAGTTGAACAGGCTGATATTTCCACTCTCAGTACAGCAAATTACAGCTGGAATCTCTCAAATAATGTCAGCTAGTTCAGAGGTTGAAGATTAAATATACCACCACGCAGCAAGATTGAAACTAACTGCAACAGACTACAGCACTTTGGTGTACCGCCAGTACTGAACTTTTGAATTACTTGAGAACTGTGTTAAATCTATGATTAGCCCCTATTTGCTGTTTATGCCTGTCTTTGAAAAAACTAGCAGATATCTGGGATGTCGGGCTAGATGTAGCCGCAGCTTATGTGCATGCACCAGTGTCACTACAACTTGAAAAAAACATTTTTCAACATCTGTACCTCTTTGGACCTTTGGACTCACAGCATGGATTTTGACAAGCCCATACATGTCAAATGCATAAATAATGGAACTGTCTTTATAGTGATGGGTTGTCCTGCTCTCATACTTACACTTCTGGTAGTATGCGCACCAGGCTTTTAGATGGCCTGACGGATAGTTGGAAGAAAATTATTTGTGCCATAATTAAAGCATCCCAAATCATACACACACGTGACTAGTAACATAAAAAAGTGCGCTGCTTCTGAGAGAGAAAAGTAAAGTTTGCTTTACCATAGATCTGGTGCGATATGTCCACCACCCCTTCACTCGACCTGATGTCAACCCCAGTAAAACGCTTCCTTGCCCAGCAACAGCATCATTCCTAGTTGCACAGGAAAACATAATGATGTTAACATTTTCCCAAAAAGAACCTTTTTAAGTTCAAGTATGATTTAATCCACAGGAACTGAATTTAACACTGATTAAACCACACATGCTGAGTAGAATATCAGAAGGTTTCAAAGTGTGTTGGAAAACATTAAAGGATTTAAAATATTAATGCAAATTACAAAAGCAGAATGTATTGTTCTATAGCTAGACGCCTGCCATTATCTCCAATAAAGCACACTCCTTTACACTTGATCAATGTAGTCAAAACATAATTGTCCACTGCAGATGAAAGAGAAATCACCTTCCACTTTGACACCGCTCTCTCGACATGCATAATGTCAGGCAAGGATCACGGCAAACATCACCCACATTGATCATGCTGCCCTTTACTCATCTCACTGTTCACGCCACATTCAGTTACAGCTACGGCACCGTCCTGCCTCTCTCCTCCTCCTGGCAGACATGTCCACCCCTGATGTCCAACTTGATCATAGGTTCACTCCTTGTACTGGAGAGTGGCAGGCTCCACCATCTCCAGGGGTCTGCTGTTCACCTTGATCAGGCCATTCCCTCTTGCAGTGGGCAATGCTGTGGCGGTTTTCTACGACAGAAACACTCATCAGAAAGAAATCTGTTTTATTAATTTACATATGCAATCAGCTATCTTATACACACTGAACAAATGAAACTCCTGGCATCAGCCTCCATCTACCGGCAATCCAAGCGTTTATTGATTGTTACCACAATTCCTCTGGAATGTGATGATTTAAATGACTAGTCTTTCCACTTAATGAGAAATATTAATGTTTTAATGCGCGAGGGAAACATGTGAGTTAACATTAACGTTGTCACTCTGTAGAATCACAGACCACTGGTTAGCAACCAGGCTGGCTAAGTGTTAGTTACATGGCTAAACTAGCAACAATCTAACAGGAGTTTTTGTAATGTTGTGTGACAACAATAGATAATCAATAATAAAGTTTCAGTGTGTTTTACAGCTATATTGACCTACATAGGTTTAGCTACAGGAGGCAGCGGTGTAAAACAACGACACATCACCACTTCACGTTAGCTGATTGGCTAATGCAAGAAGAAGACAGTGTGTGCCACAACACCACACATGTGGAATACTCTATATTTACTTACTTTATGTCCAAAACCCGACAGACTGCAGAGGGCCTTTAGCTGGCATGTTTCTTGAAAACAACAAGAAAAGATTGTTACATTAGAGCCCAGTGAATAAGTAGTATATAATTTAATCTATTTTAGCGGACCAGGCTGAAGACATACTGGGGCATATCGGCTGCCGTAAGGAAAGAACGACGGGTTGCGGCTACCGAACATCGGCGGCTGCTGCACGACACTCAGACGTGCTTGGTGGTAGGGTTTTACGACAGTTGCTCGCTCTACCCATTTTGCTATGGTAGCAGCTGTCGCAGGAATAGGCGTGCGTCCATTCACCTACATGCCTTGTGGTAGCACTTCCCAGGTTTTTATTCAGCAAACTGACCACGTCCACTGGAATATGAGTGCACCATTAAGTACTGAAATTTGTTCAACACGCGACGTGATCACATTTGCTATCCCTCAAGAACTTATTTGAACAGCTATACTGTAAAGCTTTGAAATTATCATACAGCAGTGCCCCGACTTTACTTTTGTGGCTTATACAGTCGTATCTTATGTCGTTAGCAACATGACATTATTTAAATTACTTAAATGACATTTTGTTAAACAATTTGTTAATGATTCAACCAGCTACTATGAGATTTGGTGTCCTGGATCAGCTGTGTTGTTAAAAAATGTGTTCCACAATCTTCTGTACCACCGAAAAGTTTGTCTCTTTCAATAACTCAGGTATCTATTTGAAACAACTGCTTGTAGAAATATGAGGGATCTGAAGCAGACAGCTGGAGGAATTAATTTCTGCGGAAATTTCAGTACGCCATTACAGGATGGCAGGTGGGTCGACTGCACTCCATTTGTGCTCAATATTCAGTGGTGCAGACATTTAAACAAAACCAGCTGTAACTGATGTTTTTAGTTCTATGTGGGCTTTCCTGCTGTGACAAGTCAAATGTCTGCAGACTACATAAGCTCATCATCTTAACAGAATTACTATCAAATATATTAATTATTTTGGCATTATCATGGAAGAGCGTTTGCCTTTGAGTTGTTACTTGAGCCTCTTTTATTATGGTAGCAATAGAGGGATGTCAAAACAATCTATAAAACATCATTACACAAACCCCACAATAGAAAAGGCCATTTAAAGGAGTACTGTGGTTAAACTGTGAAACCTGGAACATCTGGAAATACAGCAGAGAGTGGATTTTTCTATACTACTTGGAAAGACTGATTTATGTTCAGAGGAGGAAAAGAAGCTGTCTAAACAGCAAACCAGAAGAAGAAGCGTACTATTCTCTGCTGCCAAGAATACAGAATACAGTAGTATTTTTAGGGAATCTGTCATGGATTCTTCTTGAAATTGTGATTGGCAACTTATAAACCAATGATTTGATAGTGCAAGCCTGTACTTACAGTTTGCATGTCTCCTGTCCACTCTTCTAAAGTCTCCGAACAGCAGCACCTCTGGTGTTGGAAAACTGAATAACACAATTTCAAGCGTGACATCATTGCTATCTCAGCTGGGGGCAAGGTTAGAATATCAACCAGAGGCTGTCTGGCAGAGATCACTGCATATTAATTTGCTCATTAACGCCCGATAGCTTACATCAAACCATATTAAACTCACTGCGTGCTTGGTTTCATCAAACCTAGTTTTAAGCTTTGTAGAGACTGACCACAGAGATCATGTGGTTCACGCTGCTTGGGGCTGAGGAGCTGAGGTCACATGGAATGATGAAGGGAAAAGGAAGTGGGGATCTTTTAACATCGAATATCAAACCATAGTCCCAATATGTGACAGTCTTTGATCTGGACCACAATGTTGACAATGTTGATGTGACCAAACTAGACCCTACAGTTTGTGGGAGGAAACTGGCGCTGATGGTCCCCGCCTGCTTTTCTCAAGGATTCACCAAGGATGTGCAGTTGACAAAAACAAATAGAGTCTTTGTGGTAATTCACCCACCGGATGGACGGAGGGGTGTGAAAAAATTGGTACCAGCGCCTTCTCTAGAGTCTTGAGAGGGACACTTGCCGGGACTGCACGCATCCCGCAGTCTGACACCAGAGACGCAGAGAAAGGTCAGCATCAAGGCACAGCCTTACCTCAAAGGAGGGAAGAAGCAGGGGCCATTCTTGGCCAGAGAGGACTGGAAGATAGATAGCATCTTGGGAATCTGTATACAGACGTGAGCTGTGTGCAGTGCAGTGCCTACTTCCACAGCGCCTGACATTTACTGCAGCGAGAGTGGTGTTTATAGTGTCAGCTACGGGTGAACAGGCACCTGGCTTTTATTGTCAGAGGGAATGCGACTTCCGGGCTGCCTGCTGATGAGCCGCTCATAGACGGATAATGAATTTTGCTGTTTCCAGTCACTTGTCACTCTCAAGCCATTGTGGTGTGCATGGACCTTCATTTGTGTCGGAGGATAGTTTTAAAGTTTTATGACATTCACCCATGTTCTTCCACAGCAAGCGCCTCCTTTTTTTTTTTTTTTACAGCACAGATCTATAAACATTTCAAATGAAACTTTCGTCCATTCAACTGACTTCAGACTTTGTGGGTATTGCTGAGGACCCAAGGCGAAGTGCACTGTCAACTGGAGAAGTTTTTGATGAGCGGTTGTTTCAGAAAATCGATAGACAAATATCGTTTATTCTAAACTGAGCTATGTCAACATGGTAACCACATTTTCATTTGAATCTA
Organism: Lates japonicus; assembly: GCA_033238685.1. Classification (NCBI taxonomy): domain Eukaryota; kingdom Metazoa; phylum Chordata; class Actinopteri; family Centropomidae; genus Lates; species Lates japonicus. The sequence goes on from BRZM01002089.1 coordinate 78,067, forward strand.
AACACAACCCTTTGGTTTTGTTGGTTCTGGTTATTAATTGATGATTAAGGTCATCTAGCTTGACGGACACAGTGGCTTACTATCTTTTTAAGTAGCAATAATTCACTTTTTTGGCCACGTGTGAGGGCAGCAGAACAAACCAACACAAGATTAACACATTAAAGTTATGGGAACGATAGCAAACAGCTAGCTAATGATACATCAGCATGTACAGAGTAACCTTTGGAGTTGTATTTCAGCCTACCTCATGCAGCTTGTTATGGTCTCCACTAATTTGAAATAGGAAATATATGGTTCTTTAGCAGTTAACTGCCCGCTATGTTTTACTGGCTCATTGCTAACTATGTGTTGTTTGGTGCCTAACTATGAGGTTGCTTTCTCAGATGCAAAGTGGCAGCAGAGTACGAGAAAAGGTTGGTGAAAATGAATGAAGACACAGGTGTTTGGACCATTTCCTAATGTTCCTAATGACAAATGGTTTGCCCAGGACAAGTCATTATATGAAGAACGAGAGCCCAATCAGTTCTTTTCTATAGAGCACTCTCTCTTTTCATTGCCCCTTCCCTCCCAGTTTATGCATGACAAGTCAAGGAGTTTATTAGCCAACAGATACATTTTAGGGATGTAGCTCTCGACCGAGAGTGCCAACATCTACACCAGAGGCAGGCAGACAGAGGAAGCTCTGTGTGGGGACCCCAGGCTAGATGATAAGTTTCTGTGGATAAAACCCATGTCAGCAGCAGGGTCACTAGCCCCCAGTCACCATATTCTGCCAGGGAAACATGTTATACAAGTTGAATCGTCCCTGATTTCCTGCTCTGTTCGGCAGCCAGCTAAAGCATACAATCCTTTTGTGTTGCTAACTGTCAAGTTCATCTTACAATGTCCAGACTGCTCAACCATTTGAAGTTAAATGCTCTCACATTACTGCTTTGGGCAGAGGTATTTCAGCGCATATTCTACTCAGGACTTATAACCCCACACAGTCACATTATAACTTATTCTGTTTACATATAGTATATAAAATCATAATGTTCTTAGAGGATACAAGAATCCCACCCCGTCTTAAATCCCACATTTTTTAAAGAGGCAAACGCCAAGCTTTGTTGCTTTAGAAGAGGTGCAGAGCTTGCAGAAGGAGGAGAGTCTGCAGTCATCCAGTAAAAGAGCTGGCAATAAATAAAGACCACACCATATATGTGCAGTTCCTCTCCACGGCCTTATGGAAACACATCACCTGGAGGCGCAACCCCTTGACCTTGTCTTGTCACAGCACCCTGAGCATGAGACAACGCTCTCAGATTTACAGGGGAGGAGATGCTGCTCCCGGGCCGACCATAACGTCTCATTTGACCATAATAGGCCTTGCGGTGGTTGAAAAAGTGTTGCTGGTAATTGAAGTTTCCCTGAGCAGAAGGAGAAGATCTGCTGAAACTGGGAGGCGGAGAGGCCGACGGGGGCGCATAAGGTTTTGTGAGGTATACAGAAGCGCGATCGCCATGGCAACAAGGAAAAGCTCTTTTCAGCTCATGAGGCAGAAAACTGACTATCCTGAAAAGCAGCTGTTAGGCCAGTGAATCTGCAAGTTAAGAGAAATATGATTCAAGGCAACAGGTCTTGCCTTTTATATCCTTGTGCGCGGATCGATAAATAGCTAGCTCTAACTCACCACGTTCCTGTGAAACATTCAAATGTACCAAGATACTAAAAATATTAAAATCTGTCATTTTCTAATCAATAAGGGATGCTGTTTCTGACACTTTCAGGCCTCGTAGTAAGAGAGAACAATTCAAAGATGGTCCTTTAATGTGGCACAAAAAAGGGGGGATGTCCCAAAACTGGCATAAAATCATCCTTGGAAGTTAGAGTACCAAAATGGCTGCCACTGCCCCTTTTTTCGCCTGTTGCTGTGCCATGGCAGCAGTAAATATTGATGTCTGCCTGACTGGATGACAGCTCATAACACTAAAATGTAGCCTGGTATTGAACCCCCAGTTTGGACTTGAGCCCCTTCCATTAATTTGGCTATTTCAGCACGCATTTACCACATAGCAATAGGCCTTGCAGCTGTCCCATGCTCTGTCAACTTCCATCTGGCCTTGAAGTTGGGGCCACAGGATAATGCAGAAGTGAATCGGGGCTCAGTCATGCAGCGGACATATTGTCTCTCCTCCGAGAATGCAATGTTTCACCCAAATAGTAGCGCTGGATCCAAATAGCCTAAAGGTTGTGTAATTGTTCTTTTTCAAGCACTTTTCTTCTTGTTTCACCAATGTGACTGATTTACATTAGTCTCTTGTGTAATTTATTAGACAAAACATCTGCCAAATTCAGAGAGGAAAATGTGTTGAAACCATGAACTGTGTTGTTATGGGGAGGCAACATGAGCAAGTTAATTAGCTGATTAAATGTGTTGGATGGTGCTTTAACTACAGCTGGCAAAATATGTGTTACTGTATGTATGTATGTATACGTAACTGTTTTCAATTCTATTTTACATTTCAACTGAAATGTGGCACAGAACTTTGCTTTATCAAAATATTAAAGACAACTCCGGAGCTGTGTTAATTTTATTTTGTAGTATAAACAAAATTCCCTCACCTCAGTGACAGATTCTTCAACAGTTTTATTACTCTATACTGTACTACTGTTTTTATTGTAAGCTTCATGTATTACAATGACCAGCAATCTTCACTCTTGTTATATTTCAGGTAATTTTTTTTTTTTTTAAAGGGCAGTTTTTCAAATTCTCTGGCTTTATTTGGACTAAATGGGCTGCAATATACCACCAGATGTGGTTCAAGAAAACAAAATTATTCCATCCAGCTGACTCAAAAAGCCTCATTATGTATTTAAGCGGAGTTATTGTTTACAGAGCAGGTTGAGGAGCTCAGAGCTGCACTTGAAACGCTGGATTCATGAAGCTGATCTGGCAGTCGAGCAGGGCCAAACTTGCCAATATAACAGCCTTTCACTCGCCG